>OZ038388.1:8594222-8687740 GCA_964036045.1 Eutreptiella sp. 'Long Island Sound 2002'
GGAGGATTGCGGAAAAAGCTGAATTTCAGGTGTCACTATAAAACAGCAATATTGGCGCTTTTCAGGGTCTCGTGGCCCAGGCTACATGGGCCTGGAAGCCACTCCATGGGTCTCCATGGTCGCTAGAGTACCCGTATTGTCACCAAATGATCACCCAGACCCATACCAGAGGCGACAGAAGGATTTCGGAAAAAATCCAAATCTCGAAAATTCTATTGCCTTTGGAAATCCACCTTGCAGAGAGTCTTCCGCAAGCAATAGAACCCCAAGTGGCTGATTTTGCAATTGGTCGTGCCCAGTGAAGAGTTTTGCAGCATGACATGTGGCGATGCATCCAAAACGTGCACCGGTCGGGATCCTGTTTGATTTTGGTGAGGACTGACGCCGGCCACAAACGCCAACCCCAACTATGGCTTTTCCACATTACCCCGGGAGCAAACCCATGTGGAGCCCTTCTTAAAACTATTTTGGGGCTGAAGGATCCCTATTTGCCTCCTAAACTCCACCTGGTGACGTAAACCTGTCACTGGCAAACTGCTACAGACATGCCATATGAATAGCTTTCACTTCTCACGTGTACAGGGTGCATTATCAGCTACTGATGGGCGTGGACCACATCTACTTCATGATGCTGATGAATCCGCATTACGCAGCAATCTGCATTACGCAGCGCGCATCAGATCCATTTGCATCATTGACAGTAGTCATTTACCTTCTTTGCCGCCTTCATCATGCAGAATGCAGCTGCGAAACCAGTCAGCTATGGGGCATGTCACAAAGGAAGCCATAGGGCCTATGCCCAAACCGCAACGATGCTATTGCTTGAGCCAGACCAAATAGAGCATTAAACCGTGTTGGGGTTGTGGGGGAAAACATTATTCCTCAGCCTGTCCAGTGCGTGCTGGTCACATGCAACGGGGTGTGTGCCTACTATGTATATCTAGCATTGGGTGAAAGAGTGTTCGCGCTATGCAAAGACCATGGGATCATACAAACCGTGAAACGAACTCTAGCACGGCCGTCTAGTGATTGTGCTGTGGAACACATGATCACTGCACTGCCAAGTGCATAGTGGAGGGTACTCCAGGGCTTCTTTTGAGCGGGGGGGGAGGGGGGGTGGGGGTTTTGAGGGGGGAGGGAGGGGGGGTTTGGCCAGCGCAACCCCCCCCCCCTTGTCTTTGCACACCAAAATGTATCACAGCAGGTTTTTTTCCTTTTGGTGATGGGGTTTTGTTGTAAAAACAGATGATTCATTCCTGGAGGGTTGCATTTTCTGAACTTCCTGGAGCAGTGCACAGCCCTTGCCCTAGCCCTGCGTATGCAATAGTGGCCCAGTAGAGACGGAAACAATCTTGTTCAAATGTACTGCATGCTGGTCAACGTGAAACTGATGTTGTTGTTCATTCTCATTTACTCACTCTCTGAACCAGAGCTGGAGTCAGAGCTAGAGCTACTGCTAGAGTCGGAGCTAGAGCTGGAGCTCGAGGAGTAGGTCATTGCAGGACCCTTAGCATCGTGGATGCCACCGGGCCTAGCGATGGAAATTGCGGATTACGGACACCAGCCGGGTTTATGTCAAGTCCCCGTTCATCCCGTTTCACTTGGTGAAGGTCATGGAAACCCAGTAGTGGATAATGAGTTCATGCGTGGATGCATAGTCCTGCTCTTTCGTCCACAAACAACTTGCCTCTGGATCCTGTTTGGTCGCACATGTCTGACGCTGGGCCCCTGGGCGTTACATTGCCGCTATGCCGGACGTTCTTGGATAACCCCTCCCTACACCTAAAAGTGGAGTTGTGTGGTACCGGTGCCCGGACGGCCAGCAATATCGCTGCCAACTTCCCCGTGATGTGACGCCCCTCTTTGGTGCTCACTTCCACGGCGTGCACTGGTACATGGGGTAGAGAATTGTGAACAGTCCAACGGAATGAAACATGGGACTTCTTAGTCGCATGTCTTGTTTGAGGTTGGTACTGCATGGCTGTTTATGGTGGTGCCATGCGCGTGGTGCTGGTGAGATGAGATGACCCAGGGTACCCTTGGGCCGTTGTTGGGTGATCATTTGGTGACAACGGCAGTACATGGCAGGGCATATCCCACATTCCCTCACCTTCATGGGGTGTACCTGGTGCCTCCCTAGTGCCTCTGCTCTGTCTAGCTCGTTCTGGGTCCATTGCTGAACTAGCCAAGGGGGGCTCAAGCCTCATCTTCCCGTGTGTGTGTGTGTGAGTGTGAGCTATGAGCCTCGTGCCTGTTGACCACCTTTGGCCCATGGGCTGCGTGGAATGTTTGATGATGCAACAACGCCGAGCAGATCAACGACCAAATGGGTCTCCAAGTGTCTGCGGATATGGGAGTGGGGCACAGAGGAGAAGAGAGTAGGGATGGTGGGATTGGATGTGCCGGTGCTGAAACAATAGTGTAGAGGAGTAGGAGACAGCCTTGACTGCTAGACATGACAAATGGTATGAACGATGCTTGGAATCAGATCCCAAGAGAGGGCATGCACCCCATGTTGAAGGGAAACAATAGGGAAGAAAGCAAAGAAATCGTTTTCCAAAGTTGAGCCCCCACCACCCCAGAAGTGCAAGCAGGCGACCAATGGGTCAGAGAAGCAGCCGGCTAGGAGTGCCAGCTAGATGTGACCGCAGGCGACCATACGGGTGAGGAAGCCTCAGGCGTCAATAGGGTAGGTGAGGGGGTGGGGGGGATTACGGTTGTTGGACCTCCATCTCTCATCACCCTCCGCTTGGCGGGCAGGGGCGTGTGCTGCAGCAAGTGTGCCAAGGGTGTAGCCAGAACCTGCTCACAGCCAGGGCCTCTACCTGGGATTGCTTTGCGAGGAACAAGGAAATTGAGGTCATGTTGGACATATTGAGCAGATTAAAAGCAGAATAAAATCCTAGTGCAACGGGAAGTGCATCCTCTGCGAACCGCCCAAAAACACACACAACCACACACATTATTTCTTGCCATCGGCCTGCTCACCGTCCTTGGGGGGACCTACGGCCTGCGGCGAGGAGTCCATGAGAGTCATACGGGCCCGTTTTGGGGCCCTTTCTGAAAGCTTGGGGGCACGGGCCAAAAGAAACTCAATACCCCACAAAGGACCATGGGGGGGGGGGTTCACACAGCGCGGGCATAGCGCTATTTATTGCGCGTTGCTTATCCCAAGAACACCCCTGAAAACCACCCCCCTACAAGAGCGTGCATGATCCATTCAAAACAGCATGCGGGGTGCAGAATTCAAGACCCTAGGACCCGTAGCAAGCATCAGACTAAAACAGAAAATCCATGGTGTTCCAGCAGGGGCTGTAGGGCGCAGAATTCAGGACCCTGGGACCCGTGGCTACCGGTGGTGAAAAACAGCCAACTTTTCGCACAGCGCATGGTGCTCCCCCTCGGGGTGGTAAGTGGGCTGGCAATTTGTTCGAAAAACCACCCCTTCTAGTGGCAAAATTGTCTTTTGTCAAGCGCCAGAGGGGGCTTGGTCCCAAACCCTCCACCCTCCTTGCTCCCCCACAACCTCAGTGACGCGGGCTGCTACAAGAGTAGCCCGCGTGGCACTGTGGATTGTTGCCTAGGGGGCTCACAGAGGCATCACTTATAATGACCTGCAAAACCTCCAAGGGGACGTGGATGTAAGAAAGGGGGGGGGGAATGGACGTTTGCGGTTATTGTTTTTTTGGAACGTTCTTTGACGTCCGCCTCCTTGGGCTATCTACAGCCTGTTTTTTATCGGCGAGAAAGCGCAGCCACGCCATTTCGTCAGATCCCTCGCTTACCAAGGGCCAGAAACACGGGCAGGCACACAATGCCGCAGTGTTCCACAGCACTTGAGCAGAGGCATGTGGACCCTTCCATGTATTTTTTGTTCTCCATCCAGAGGCCAGTGCCTCACCATCGCGAGAATCCCGCGGTGCTCCTGCGATGGCACAATCCAAAAACCCAGGTCAAGGGGGACGTCCCTTTGGAGAGACCATGGGGGGCGCGATAACTGAGGCCGCGGACCTCCCGCTGCTGGTGGCCGGACGGCTGTCACCCCTGCAGGGGCGCGTGTCCCTTCATCCATAGGCCGACTGTGGCCGGGGGGCAGTGCCGGATCCGGGCGACTGTCGCCCGCGTGGGGCCCAGGGGGCGCTCCGGGGCCGGATTGCTGGTGCCAATCGGGGCAACAACCCACCCTCGGCCCCGTCAGCGCTATTCCTCCCCATTCTCGTCATGCGTGCTTCCGTGCTTCCTGCATTTTGCTGTTGCGCCTTCTGCTTCCGCGCGCTCTCGGCCTCTTTACCTTCCATAGCGCTTGGTGCCAATCCCCGTTGCACCTACAACCACCAGACCGCAACACGCCGCAGTGCACTTGGGCTCAGGAGCAAGACCAATTCGATCCAAATGTACCATTTGTGGTTAGCGAAGGAGGGGCCGAGGCTGGCAAACTCTTCGGGTGGCTGCAGGGGGAGCTCACTTCGGGAGCACCTCGATTTGTTCAGCCTGCCCAGCCTCAACGGACGGACTGAAGCCGCGTCCCGGCCCAGGCCCCTGAACAGTCCTGCCATACAAAAACCCCTCGGCCTTTGAGGAGGCGGGTCACAGTGCCGCTGATGTTCATCTGATGTTCATCGGACGTGCACTCCCCGTGTCCAACAAATGCCTTGTCCAAACGAACACTTCCGTTCGGAAAGCAATTTTTTGGGACCTAATTCATTAAGCACCGGGTTTAGCCAATGAACTAATTTGGTACCGAACGGCGTGTCCAACGAACACTCCTGTTCAGACCGTATGTTTTTAAGGACTTTTATTGTTCACTGGACGTGGGGTGCACCATTATTGCTGCGGTTCAGTGCGGCAATACTGTGCTACTGAGGCCATCAGGAAATCTGGCCCTTTCGTGTCGTCGCGATGGTCCAACGACCCTCGATGCTCACGAAGCTTCCCGTCACCGGACACAACGACACTGGTGGGTGGATGGGTGGGCTTACCCTGACCCCTCGCCCGAGATGTTTGGGGATCTAAGGACCCCCCGCTCCCAGAAATGGATGCCCGAGTCACTTGGGTTAGGATGATGGTTGAGAGGTTAGGACAGACTTTCAGCGAGTGCGACTCCGGGAAGCGCGGTAGTCACCAGGGGGTGGCGGGGGGAGAAAAAAAATTCCTGGTACCGGCGTACAGCTTTTTTTCAGGGTTACCCCCGGAGGAGGGAGGGGGGGGGGTACAAAAAAAAATTCGCGCGAAAAATTGTCCGGACTCCAAAACCTGAAATTTCCTCAACTCTACCCCACCTCTTTGGATTTGGAGGGTGCAAGGAGGATGATTTTCAAGGTAACCATTGATGTTTCCGCCGATATGCGTGGTATTTGTGTTTCAGGGCACAAAGACCCCCGGTCTGTTCTGGTTGCAGTGCAGCGCCCACCCTGGCCTCTTATCGGCAGGCCCAAAAGTGGGCGGAAATGCTACATAACCGCTGCATTCTCGGGGGTCCCCAACGAAGGAGACGAAATCAAAGCACAAAAAAGCAACAAAAACAAAAATTAAGGGGGAGGGGGTACAAAAAAAATTCGCGCAAATTTTTTTCCAACCCCCGCCCCTGGGAAGTCACATTACGTTTTTGGCAGGGGGAATTCAAAGGGATTCAAGGGAAATTGTTTCCTCAACAAGATCCTCAACAAGGCAGTACGGAAGGGTAAAGATTCCTCAGGATTCGGTGGGATTCATGAAAACTGCGTGTGAGACTCACTGGGATTCACATAGAAAGAATATTGGGATGGAAAGGAGGCAGAAGTACACGTTTTTGGGCGTCACACCGGCTGAAAGTCTGAGTCAGGATTGGGGACAGGAATGGGGCAGATGATGAGGTGCAAGGCTTGCACTCCAGAGTTCGCAATGTGGTCTGCCGGAGCTTGCACATTGGCTATGGGCTTACTGCCATTACACAAACGCTGATAACGTCGCCTACGTAGCGGCCTCCAAGGCCCCGGAGTGGCCGCTCGTCCCTTGTGTGGGGGACCCAGCACTCGAATCCGCTGGTCCCTCGTGAGCGGAACCCACTTGGGTACCCGCTGCCACCCCCCCCCCCCCCCCGCGCCCCCCTGACTCATTCCTCGCCCACACCCTCTGTCCTCGTCGATGCAGCCACGTATCCGGCCCCCACCAACGTCCAGTCTGTTCAAGTGACACCCTTGTCCCCCTGTGAGCCCCATCAGACACCCTCACGCCCCTCAGAACCCCCAGCAGCTCCTGCCCACCCCTCAATCCCCTCAATTTCCCTTGACAATCCTCTGATACCCCTCCTAATTGCCTGCCACCCCGTCCCCCCTGCAGCGCGGTCACACAAGGCACTCGGACACAACTGTGGGCGACCAGGCCACGCTGAGTGAGAGGCATGAGAGCGCGTGCACACCGGATGCCGCCGGACGTGGCTGCCCCGCTGCCGGGACCACCAACCGCCGCCAACCGCCAACCGCTGCCAACCGCCAGCGGCGACCAACCGCCAACTGCCAACCACTGCCAACCGTCACCAACCACCAATCACCAACCACCAACTGCCGCCAACCACCACCAACCACCACCAACCGCCAGTCGCCAACCGCCAACTGCCAACCGCCACCAACCATGATTGAACAGATGAGCTGCATGCGGTCTTTCTGCAAAACTGCCGTTGAGGAACACTCTTTTCCCCTCCCCTCTGAAGGACCCCCCTGTTTGCTGCTGCGTTCCCAGCAACGGGGGAGAACACAGCCAGGGACGATGTTGCGCTTGGGAATCGGGCTGATACAAGGCTCAGCAGCTGTCGAACGGGTGCAATGCACCGCCCGCCCCTACCCTTGACTCGCACGGGGTGTGTCACATCCGGCACCGGGTGGTCAGCACTTGTCCAGAAGTTAATGTGAGGGCAGTGGGTTGGAATGTATGGTACAAGGCCGTCCGGGCTCAGCATCAGGTGTGAGCTGTGGAGTGACGTCATCGGCGGCACCCTTGGGGCGGTCCTTGAGGGCGGTCCTTAACAAAAAATAAATCTGGTTCCCAAAGGACCCCTCTGGTAGCAAATCACCGTGTTCTGACAGCGGGGCCTGTGCCCCGGATCACAGGAGTACCACCAGCTCAGGTACACATGGATTTGTCAAGTAACTTGAAGATGGAGCCCAGCGCACGCAGTACATCCCGGTACTCCTTGAGCGCCCGCTGCATGTCTGCGTTGGCCGCCTTCCAGTCTTCTCCCTCGAGAAGCGTCGCCGTTACGGTTGCAGAGTCCCCTGCCTGCAGCTCCGTCTCGACTCCGGCCTGTAACGACAGGAGTCTCAGAGGCTGGTGAGCAACGCACAGACACGCGTTGCGGATATCCCCGGGCCCAGCTTTGTCTCAGGGTGTAGTCCCCTGGGAATCAGCAGCCTCTTGTGCCGTTGCCCGGGGCCGTGGTAGAGCATACCACTGGCAACGAAGGAAAACTGAGCCCTGTTCACGATGGACACATTTTGCGTCTTTCCGGTGTTTGTTTGCAATGGATGCCTTGGACTCAGCCTGTGCCAGTGGATGCATCGTGATGTCCTGGAACAGCCCGCAGCAGGTGATGTGGGTTGGCCTGAAACGCCCAAATGTGTAAACCTGACAACGCTCCGTGGCGTCAGGGTCCTTTTTTGTCGGGACGTCCAGGCAGCAATGCGGCCGTAGGGGTGTGCTTTTTGTGTCACGAACGTCTGTGAACAGAGTTTGCGGGTGTCGTCTGCTATCCCCACGGAGGCCTTTCGGTAGGACAACGAAGCAGTAACAACCTCTGCGGTCACTTTTGTTGCAGCAACAGAAATGCCTGTGCAGGTTTTTGTTTCAACTTCCATCGGCATTCCTCACCTCCAACAAAGCTGCCCGGCGACCTTTGACTGACCACGGAGATGTTGGGGGGTCAGGGTGGAGGTCAGAGGTGCCATCAGGAGACTTGCTACATTGCAACGATCCCCCGGCAGAGTTTAGATTTGCGTGGAGCGTGGGATGAATCTGCCCCCCTCCCCCCCCCCAGTGTAGCTGCCCCCCGATTGAAAGCTGTTCATGGCAGTGCGCACGCACAGGCTCAGCACATAAACCAGAGCAGGGCCTCGCCAGTGCCCTTAAGCAGACCATTGGGCACCTTCCCGTCAAGACCGACCAGAACAGTTCTGGTCGATGGCGTACGCGGGCCCATGTTTAGAGCAAGCGGCCCATGAAGCAGTCGCAAAGGAATGATGCGCCTGCACCAGATATGCCCCTAGTGTCCGGCAGGGAAACTGAGTGTCATGAGGAATCGGCCCTGTGCCATATGCCACTCGGTAATATCTGCTCCTGTCGCACCCGGGGCTGAGTAGGAAGCAGCTGCGTCCTGTGTCAGACTCACTAGGACCCAGCTCCATCTGATCAGGTGTGACCTGGTAGACGTTAGCGGCAAGTCTCGCCTGCACTTTAAAGACAACGGCATCCCAGACCCCCCGAAATGGCCCAAGGTCCATGGCGCGCGCGCACACACTTTGAAGATGATAATTTTCTGGACCCCCCCCCCCCCGGGACCCCGGGTTTGGCCTCGTGCCCCCCGGGAATTCGGAGCAGATGCGGATGTGCGGCGTGGGCACAGGGCCACAGCCGACAGACACCGTGTGGATTGCAGTGCCCGGCAGGAAGAGGGGCGCCACATCGCTGGGGGCGTTTCTGCACAGCGCCCAGTCAGCCGGAAGTTCGCCTCGCGGAACCACCCGGAAGATCGGAGCTACGTCCATGAGGCAAAAAAAGCAGATTTAGACATCAATCTGGCATTTTCAATGGGAAATTTGGTTTGTTTTAACTCGTCATCTGAGTTTCAGGACTGAGTAGGAATCTGCGCAGTCCTGCGTATGGGAGCACCGTAGTTATGGCGGTCCCCTTGGCGATTGGGGCAAACGGGTCCAAAAGAGCCTACTTTTTGCACAACGCAGGCACAGCGCAGGCACACCGCCGGTTCGCCCCCGCCGCCGCACCCCCCGTGCCCGGCCCAGAAATCGGGCCTCGGGCAGAGCCGCGCGAGGCCCCAGGTCCAAGGCCGGTGGGGGCCAGCCCATGGCACACCTGCGTGACGGTGATGGTGATGGTGAGCAGACGTGCGGATCCCGGCGGCCGCGAGGCCAGGGAGACGCGCAGTGTAAAGCAGGCGACCAACGACACCGTCATCGTGATGCCGGAGGCGGAAGGGGCGTCGGACTTCACGCGGTGGGCGAAGCAGCTGCAGAGGAACTCATTGACCAGAGCCTGCGCTGTACTGACGACCAGGACCGCCTTCACCTGCGAGGCAGAGGCACAGGGACCAGTGTGAGGGGGGGCCCGCCTCCTGGCTTTTGTACGCGACCCCCCCCCCCAAGTAGAAGTGGGCCGAAGGCCCCAGGGGGGGGGGGGGATTGCAGGGGGGGGGTTCAGGGAGGGGCGATGGGGGAGGGGGGGGCAGTCGGGAGGGTCGGTTGGGGGGGGGGGGGGGTCCAGGTGGGGCAATTTGGGGTGGTGGGGGGGGGGTGGCACAAGGCCTTGGTGGTTAGCTCTGGGGGGGGGGGGGGAGGCTCCGCTTACCTCCCCTTGCCCTCCCTCTAACCATACCATCACCATAAACCAGTGCCACTACCATAAACCATGGACCAGTGCCACTGCGGCCTCCGCTGCAGATCCCTCGACAACCACCGCGGGGAGGGGGGGGGGGGGGGGCTGCTTTTGCATCATCCCTTTGCACTTTGGGTCTGGACTTGTGCAGCAACAAGCACAGGTCTGTTCAGGCCCATTTAGGCGTTTGGTGCATTGATTTACAGGGGGTTTTTCTCACCTTCTGACTTGCTTGTACACCGCTGCAGCTGCCCTTCGGTGAGCTTCGGCTCGCGATGAACGCTTGTTCAGCCCGCGGTTATGCCGCTTTGGTGCATTGTTTCGGGTGGGGAATCGCCGTTTCACAAAAAGAGGCAAATCCGGCTCTCAAAATCCGAAACACAAACAACACAAATCACGTGAACACTCGTCCTCAATTGGTCTGCGTGTGTACACACGTTCCTCTTGCACACGTCCGTTCAGTCTTCAATGCCCTCCCTCATGCCTCACGGCACAAACGGCCGGCGTGTCTCTTCCTGACAGCCACTTTCATTGGCCCGTGGGGCCCAGTAGTTGGCGCACCGGGGGTTGTGCCGGTTGTTGCGGGGGTCGTTTTACGGTCTTTGCCGCCCACTTCCCTCCGTCCTCAGGTCGCCCACCACATGCCTCGCCGCGCCTCCCCCCCCAACCCCCTCCGGAGGGAGTCGACCCGCTTCCCACGCCCAAGAGATGGTCTACACGTCCCCCTGCCCCTGCCCTACCCCGTGGGCACTGCCACTGGCGGGCGAGGCAGGACGTGCGCAGGCGCCCGAGACCTGCGAGGCACTTGCCACAGGGATGCGCCGCACGAGGGTACACGCCGGGAGGCTCCCGGGGGCAGGGGCCTGGGGGCTGGCGTACTGGATCTCAAGGCCCGGGTGGTACGGATGCGATGCGCGCGGGAAAGCGGCGCCCTCTGCGGCGCCGAGGAGGACGTGGGGGAGGCTGTCCGTGACGTCGGCAGTCCACAGGCAGGAGCCTGGGCAGCCACTGGGGTCGAAGGGGACGGCGGCCCATTGAAGTTGCTCGGGATCTGGCGACGCGTCCTGCAAACGAAGAATGGCGTGCGGCGCGAATGGGGGGCGGTTGTGACGAGCCACACGCATGCCCGAGGGGAGCGGGGCGGGGGGGGGGATTGCGCTGCGCACAGGCGTGCGCCTTTTCCGGTGATGACCCCAAAGGTCCGCCGGAGTACCTCCGCCCCACAGTTCCCGTGGGGTCCACTTCTGCGGTGGTGCCACCCGTTGCCCGAAGAGTTGCGCTGCACGACCGCCGCATCATGTGCCCCAAATTTTGGGGGGAAGGCCCCCTGTTCATGCCCCTTTAAGAGGGACTCACGGCCGGGGCCACACAGCGCAGGGCCGTTCACACAGACGCGGGTCACACAAGCGCCCAAGGGCGGCATCGTACCCCAGGGCCAGTGGCTCAGTCGCTGGGCCCTCATTCCCACCGGACCCCCCCCCGCCCCAAGTCGAGGGCTTGGCCAGCCCCTGTGCCTGAGGGGCACCGGGTCGATGAGGGCCGTACGCATGCCCGGCGGTCGTGCGGCCAAGAAGGTCTCCCTGGGGCCCTGTGCACCCCCTCCCCTGCACAGGGCGGACAGTACCCTTTCACGGCCCCGCGCGTCCTGCGCAAGGCCCGCGCCTCCTCGTGGTATTGTGCACTGCGCACAGGGCGGACCATATCCCGTGAGGAGATGCACCCCTTTACACAATGCACAGGACCGCAAGGGGACATGCACATGACCAGGGATGCTTTGGAAGGGGGGGAGGTCCCCCCCCCCCGCCGCCCCCCTCCAGAGCGCCCAGCCAATGCCCAGCCACTGTCCCCCTGACGGCAAGTGCCGACTTCAACGGCATTTGTAACCGACAGTAACCGCCCCAACCGCTTTGGCAGCCTCCTCCAACCGCCTGTCTAACCGCCTCAGGGCCCGTAGTTGGGCCTGTGCCCCACCCAACCCTTCCGCTGCAGGAGCTGACCAGCCCCCCAGAGCCCGGGGGGCAGTAGGTCGATGGACGCGCATGCGGCACGGGTCATACGTGTGCCTCAAGGCAATTCTCACGCTTGCCCAAAGGCGGAGTGCTTGAAGGAGGAATACCGCTGCCCAAAAGCGGAGAGCTGTTGCTGAGCCGCTTGCCCGCGGGGGGCTGCCTGGTGCCGACCATCCACAAGGGTGGAGCAGAGCCTGCAGGCTTCTGTCCACACCCCCACAGCCCCCAGTGCACGGACCAGGGCCAGCCAGTCACACACAATACGTGCCGTACATACGTGCTCACAAGTGCAGGCGAGGGTGAAGCAGGGGCAAGGGGTTGGGCGGACGTTGACACTTGGGGTGCAGTGGGACGTCTTCCCTTGCCCCCCACCCCCAGCCCGCGCGCTGAGGGATACAGATGTTGGATGCTACCCTTTCCGCTGCAAGGCACAAGGCTGCAGAGCAACAACAGTCAGACAGCTCTTCCGTGATACTGCCATAGGCGCCCTTCGCTGTGACAGATGAAGTGCTCTGAGATGGTGCACTGGAGGGCAGGAGGGCTCGTTCATGGGTCACATTCCTAACCTACAGAGTGTCGGACACGACACATGAGCATCCCGTTCACTACTTCACTGCCCCCCCCCACCCCCCGCCCTCCCTATTTTCACTTGAAAGTCCAACTTCCCTGCAGGGAAAAAGGACGATCGTGGCTGAAGAGCTCATTGACTTCCTCCGACAGTCGCCCAGTGAGCTCCCAACACAGACCTCCAGCCCCTGCCACATCAGCAACCTCAGCCACAATTGAACATGGCCCGGCCCTCGCCACAGCAGCAGCCACAACCCATGGCCTGCAACAGACTACCCCCTTCCCTTGTATAAGCTGCGTGAAAATACCAAATTAACACAGTCCCTACGCCTACTGTAGCTTGGACAAAGCCGTAGATGCCCAGGTTCAAAACGAGAAGATTGCATGGCGAGCTGGTGCAAGAAAGGGGAATATAATGCACAAATATCAAATCCCAAATCGCAAAATCAGAGCTATGCGGGTTCAAGTGGGCAAACACTCACAACAAATGTGTCCATGACTTTATGCAACTGGCAAATTTGTCACCAAACCCATGTCTTATGTGGCTGCACTACATTTGGTACCGAATCAAATTAGGTTCCAAATTAGTACGGTCCCTACGCCCGCTGTACCTGGGACAAGGCCGTAGCTTCAACAAAGGGGGGGCGGGGGGGGGGGGGTGGGGGCGGCAGAAGCCCACCTGCAGCAGGATTGTCAAATGAGCCACCGCCGCGTTGCTGAACAGGAGGGCGTGGGGCATGGTCACCACAGCCCCCACACGAGGGGTCAGTTGGCCGTTGGTAAGCGCATCGGACAAGCGCGGGATCCGAGTCCAGAAACAAGGGGGAGGGTCCGGGCCCAGCAACAGCACTGCACTGTGCCTGCGTTGTTGCAGCTCCAGCCCAGATCCCCAGCCTCGGAGCACCTGAAAAAGTCCAGAGGTCAAACAGGTCGAAGATCGGAGGGCACGAGATTCGCACTGCAGGGACACTGTTGCCCAGTCCATCCCGCGGGCCTTGCTGCACCGCACGGCAGTCCCAAAACCCCAGGCAAAACAGCAGTTCAACGCCCGGCCCATGCTTAGACAAGACCGTGCCTGCGTGTGGCACACATTGCGGCAAACACACATGACTGTCCACATCCCGGAGAGCCCTCAGATGCAGATGGTGATAGGCTGTGGAAGGGGAATATCAGGAATGGCTAAGAATCACATCAAAACAATTGCAATGTGCAGCAGAATGTTTTTTCAACCCCATATTACCTCTGGGACCAGAAAAACAGTGGTCCCCAAAATTCCTAAAAACAGCGGTTCAACACCCACCCCGCGCTTACACAAGGCCGTGCTTGCGCAAGGGGGAGGGGCGGGTACCGGCAGTAAGTCTCCATACGGCCCGTGCACGCCAGCACCGCCAGTACAAAACTTGGGCGGTGCTGGTGCTGGTGCGGTCGCTCGTGCCCGCAAGGCAGGGCAGTGCTCAACCGTCCTGGCAGTGCTGTGCCATGTCATACGCCACGCAAACCGAAGGGCTGCGTGAGTTGCTCTTGCTTTTGCTCTCCGTTATGCTTGAGAATGGCAAGTGAGACGCAGAGGCTTCAAAACGACGAACCTCGCAACGAAACTGCCGTCGTGCGGTCACTTTGGGGGCCGGGTTCAGGAAGGCTCACCAACTGCGCAAACAGCGCACACCAGCAGATCTGCAATGGGGACACGAAAATGGCATTTCCGGGGGGGGGGGGGGATGAAGCGTGAAGCATGAAGTGCCTGAGTTTGTGGACTGAGTAAGAATCTGCGCAGTCCTGTGCACCGTGGGTACCGCGGGCACCGTGGCCATCGGGGAAAACGGGTCCAAAATAGCCCACTTTCGCGCAGCGCGGGCACAGCGCACGGGGCGCCCCCGCAGCCCCACGTGCCCTCATCCCACCCACGGCATGTGCGAGTGCGTGGACCTCGTAAACCGGCGCGACGGGCACGACCTGATGGATCGGACTTCCCCGCAACGCGGCCTCCCATTCGGCGATCACGTGGTCCGTCTTGTGGTACTCCTTCTGCAAGAGCAACAGACGGGCCCGTGTCGGGGCATCGGTTCAGGTGGGGCACACGTCGCGTCGCGCACAGGCAGAGGGCGAGCAGAGGGCGTTTCCGGGGCAGCCGCCGTGCGGCAGGACAGTCCTTCGGGCACGAGGCGTGGAGGCGCGGCCCCCGTCATTCCACACGGGAAACTGGTGTCCGCGTGAGACATTGCAGATGGGCGGACATGTGGCACAGTTCTGTTTTGCATGTCATTGGGGGTGTTGAGGTGTCAGAGGAGACGGAACAGAAAAGCGGAAACAAGCGACCCACTGCCGCTGTATTTGTGGATACGGCGAAGGAAACCCAAAAAAAAATAAGCACCGTGGCGGGGGGGGGGGGATTCCGTGTCTATGAAAATCTGAATCTACAAATTCTGCCGCAACAATACCCCGTGCCATTTCTTAAAAAGGAGCAAACGAAATACAAAGGGTTGGCAAAGGTTGCACACGAGAAACAGTGGACGGTTGCTGTCATCTCCCGGAGGACCTTCCTGGGAACTCTTGTCTGCACCCCATCGACTGCCACAGGAACACTACGAAGATGGGCGCCCCCGAGAGCTCTGCGGGAGGCAGCAGAGCGCACAAGGCCAGACCTGCAAAACGGGAGGCAGCCGCAGTAGCAGCGAGCGCTGGGCAGTCAAGCGCTGCAGACTGGCCTCGAACTCAGCCATGGCCCGTCTCAGCGCGCGCTCGCCGCTTTCCGCAGGTGCCGAGGCAAGGCCGGCGGTGGCCCCCACGGCCGGCTGCAGGACAGCGCACAGCAGGCGGCTCTGGTCGGCGGCGCTCTCCTTCGTGACGATGCCTTCGGCCTGATCCACCTGCGGAGGAATGCGCGAGGGAGTGCAGCCGGCGCTCCGGCCCCGGCGAAACGCGGCGGGAAAACCGGGGGAAAACTGCGTCGTGCTCGACAGCCGCTGAGGGTCAACGCCGACCGTTGACGATCGCGCGACGACCGTCGCTGATCGGCCGACGGACGCGACGGTTCAGCGAGTGCACTGCGATGGGGCACGAGCGGCTGGCGCACCGTCCCCCTCGGCCGAAGGCACCTGCCCAGACCCCCCGACCAAAGCGCAGACCTGCGTCCAGCTGTGCTCGAGCCGCACTTCGCTCACGAAGCCGTCCTCGGGGCTGTACGCAATGTCCACCAGGAAGTCCTCCGAGCAAATGCTCGTGGGCACGTCCCCGCATTCCGGAACACGGGGCCCCACCTGAACCGGAGGGACGCGGTGGGGGCGAGAGAGAGGCCCAGAGGCGCGCGGGTGCCGCGGGTGGGGGGAGGGTGCGCAGACAGTCAGCGGGGGTTTGTCGCGGGCTGTTCAGAGGGAACGGTTGCGCGCCCGCCATCCAAATCAAGGTTCAGGCCATGACTCCCAATGCCCTCCCTCGTCATGCCAAGCGTGGGGCGGCCTTTTCTTCAAATTCGCCCGGGCGCTTTGTCAAAACCCTTTTTCGCCCGCGCGCTCGGCCAAATTTGACCGACAGACTTCGGTTTCGCCCCGGCCCTCCGCCAAACTTCATTTTCCCACGGGTCCTCTGCGAAAATTCCTTTTCTCCCGGGCGCTCCGCGGAAATTTCAGTTTCGCCTTTTTTGTGACATCATTGCTCGCTCTCTTGGGGACTAGAATGAGTGCCCAAATCCCATTGTGCGAGGCCAGTTCAGAAAACCCCACACAGAGGAATGCCCCCAAACGGTTGAAGATGGGACGGCAACCGTTGAAACGTTGCCCGGCGCGCTAACGTTCCCTCTCAAGGCCTTGTTGAGGTCAGGGGGGCAAAATCCAGGAGTGCCTCTGAGGATGAGAGGTTGTTCAACTCCAGCTCCAGCTCAGAGCGGCTCCTGCTGCTGCTGGCGCTGGTCAGCCCAATGCGACGCCGTGGAATGAGCGACCTGTACGCCCGCAGATGGGCGCCCCTTGTGCCGAAGCGAAGGAGGGTGGGGGTGATCAAGGCATTGGGGTAGGGGGGGGAGGTTTGTGGGGGGCGGGGGTCGTTCGAACCTCTTTTCCAGCCCCCCCCCCCCTTGTGTGACATCCGTCGACGTCCGTCGGGTTGCAGTTTCTCTACGGGGCCCTGGACAGTGACCCCTTCTTCCCTTCGCGTGCTGCGGCGGGTCGCTACGTGTTGTCGGCCGCTGCGGCCTGTGTTCCGTGTGGTGTCGTTTCCGTGAGTGGAGCCCCACCTTCCCCGGGGGGGAGGGGGGGTTGGCTCCCGCGACGGGAGCCACAGAGGGGCCTGCAGGGGAGAGGGGGGGCCGGGGCACCCAGCGGTTACACGTCAAAATGATCACCACGACACGCTGATCACTCTGTGGTACGGGGACATTGTTCTCAACTGTTCTAAACACGCGGCCCGATTTCTGAGCCAGGACTGATCCTCAGACTGCCACCGTACAAGGCCTCTGTCAAGGCAGCCCCCTCCCCCAACCCCCCCCCCCCCAACCCCAGGGTAGTCGGGTTCGAAAGCCCCCCCCCCCCCCGGCCACCACAAACCTTTTTCCCACCTCCCTGGGGACCATTTTCATGGGCAGCACTGGCGCATAGGCAGCGTCGTTTTAGGGGCGATCACAGAACACCGACAAGGGCACGCCTCCACGACCTACACCAACAAGGGCACGCCTCCACGACCTCCACCGACAAGGGCCTACCTGCAATATTTCATCCACCGTCTTCTCAGACTGATAAATTTGCCAACCCAAACGCGCCGCAACGGATTTGAACGCCTTTTGCTGGCGCTCCACGCGGTCCACGATGGTGTCGTGGGACGGGGCATCAGACTCGCGACGACGCTTGCTCCCCACGCGCGGTAGTGAACTGTCCGCGCCCCCTGAGGCAAAGGAGGCGTGTTGGAACGTGCTTGTGAGAGGCTTATGATGCACGGGGGGAGCGTAGCAACGGGCCATACGCCGACTCCCTCCCACTTTCCAGCCACTTTCAGGGGGGGGAGGGGGGGGGGGGAGGGGGGCCAGCCTAGGGGGGGGGGGGGGCTCCCGGACCCCAACATATATGGCTTAAAATGACCGCCTTATCGCGCTGCTCATTTTGAGGTATGTATGTTGTGGTAAAAAAAATCTGAAACGGGGAGGGGGGGGGGGGGCATGGTACAGGGGGGGGGAAATTCTGTACGGGGATTTTTCCGCAGGGGAAAATTCCGCACGGGGAAAATTCCGCACCTGTCCCAAAAAATCAAGGGGAAAATTCCGCACCTTTTGGTTGTCTAAATGGATCACAGATCACAGATCGTGGGAGAAGGCAATGACCATTGTACCTGAGATCACCTCTGTAGATGGCGTGGCCCGCCATTCACAAATCATTCGACTTCCTGCCCCCCCTTCCCTGTTTGTTGACAACACCTGCAGAAGAGCGGGAAAAAAACAAATGGGAGTGCGCGGCGAAGCACAACGCATACGATGGTACGGTTGCTTACATGGACAAAATTCCGCAGGGGGAAAATTCCGCACCTCCCCTTGAAAAATGAGGGGGAAATTCCGCACCAAGTTGAAATACGGAATTTTCCCCGCGGAAAAATCCCCCCGCGGAATTCCCCCCCCCCTGTAGGTGGTACTTTTGTTTCAGGGCGTAGCACCCCCAGCTACGTTACCCCTGCATGCTCTAGGATCCCCAGAAAAGGGGACAAAATCAGAAGTCGCTACTTTACCCGTGCCTTCTTGGGGGCCCAGAAGTGGGCGGAATTGCTACGTTACCCTTGTGTTCTCGGGGATCCCCAGAAAAAGGGACAAAAAGAGAAGTAGCTGCGGAACCCTTGCCTTTGCAAAGTAGATTCATGATGAGTCATGGGGAAAAAAAGGGGAAAACAAAGTCAAACCTTCAACCATTCCTGTCCTCCACTGCCTCACATTCACCACGACTGGGATTTGAACCCCGGACCTTTCACTGCAATTACAGAGTGCCACCAACTAGGGCACTCACCATCACTGAACATCAATGCTCTGAGGTGAGATCATGATTTTGCACTAACTGAGAAAATGCCAATTTTTGTCCATTATTGAATTCTCCTGAAAATTCCGAGTATATTGAGTATAGACACATGGGGTGAAAACACATTTTTGTACCCTTTGCCATATCAAGCAAAATTGCTTACACCACCTTTGGTGCCAATAGTCCGGCACTTTCCAGCCAATTTCCAGGCAGGGGGGCAAGGGGGGGGGGGGGGGAGTCGGCGTCAAGGACCCCGGCCCGGCGCCCCCCCCCCCCCCGTGTTATGATGGTGCATGAGGCACTGTGTGCGAAAGAAAAGAGACGCGGATGAAAACGCGGATAAAAACGAGAAGAGGAAGACGGAGAGCGATGAACACACCAATAGTACACCTGTAGGGCACCCCATCTCAGTGAGCCATTTACCATGTGGGCACACGGAGGGCGCTGGCGCGGGGGGTTTGGGACAAGACTCTAACATATTGCTGCTCTCCTGGCAGTCTGCGGCGCCCATTGGCCTCTCGCCACTAACGACGATCCACCAAGCGGCTGTGTTGGCCCACTGTTTCTGTTTCTCCGTCGGTGGCAGGTCGATTGTTGTCCGACTGAGTCGGGGCTTCATGGGGTTCGTCTCCCTGAATGCAGCCATTTAATGTGTGTGCAGGGCGGGGGTCAACTGCAGCAGCTGCTGCTTGTGAAGAGATGTACAAGAGAGTGAATTTGCTGCACAAATAGGAGTACCCATTATGATGCATGATGGCCTTGCTCTCGTGCCATTGAGAAGCTGCATGGTATCAGAACTGCCCGCATCAGTCCCCCCATAGCAATAGAGCCCACCCCACCCCCCACCCCACCTCCTGCAGCAAAGCTTCCCTCATTTGTAGCACAGGCAAGTCTGACCAACAAATACTATGCACACAGCAGATCAGACAACCCTGGCTCATTTTCAGGTCGAGCCAGTGGTAATGTGGAAGTGCAGACACACCAGCTCCTGCATGCATCAAACAAAATGCTTGGATGCATTTTGCGTGAACAATATGTGAACAATGTGCTTACTGTGTGGTGCGGGTGGAGAGCAATCTTCATTCTCGACCACCTGTTCCGATCTCGGAACTACGTACACTAATGTGCCTTTGGCCCAGGCTGAAGTGGTAATGGCATGTGGGCCGTAAGCTCAGGTTTACCAATGCTTTGGCTGATTGCTGGCTGCTTCATCAGGTGTTCACACAAACGGTCAAAGTGTTGGGAATCACATCCTGGTCAGCAACATCGTGAAGGGGGAGATTGTTCAGATATTTTTCAGTTTGCGAGTTGGGAGGGTTGGGGCAAAGACTTCCCTCAGAGGTTATGCCCTGCCCAGCCGTCAACATAACACCTGGTATTTTGCCCCGAGCCGGGGACCCACCACCACAGGCCCCTCCAGTCAATAGCACCGACTTGATATTAAAAGCTGTGCTCATGACTTCGTGATGCTTCCGAAGAGTAGTCTGTACACTTTCCCAGTTGGGGTCTTGACGATGCCTGTAGAGGAGTATGACAATCATCCCTTTGCCTCACGGTATTCACACCCGCCGCTTTGTCGGCCAGGCCAAGTCTCATTTCGCGCGGCGCGTTGCTGTTGGCAGGGGGAAGTAGAGTGGGTGAGTTTGTGCTGCTACCCTCTGCTGCAATCAGACGCACGCTCAAGCCCTGGGACATCATTCCTGCCTCGCAATGTGTTGTTGTTGCTGCTGCTCTTGCGTGTGCGCTTACGCGCTTACACGCTTTCGTGGGGTGTCTTGCATATTTTGTGATACTCGTTGCCGCAGCTTGTGGTGTCGTGAAGATTTCTGTGTTCTACTTATGGAAGCGGACGCCCACCACTCCCCAAGCACCAAAGGGTACCCCCCCCCCCCTGCGCAAGCACGGCCAAGGTCAGAAAAACAACGGTCACTCGGGGTCCCCGTGCTTAGACAAGCCCGTGCTTGCGCGCGACGCGCAACACAAAGAGACACTGCACACAGGAAACCTGCCCGTACCCCACACCAAGCACATCACTCACAAACATGGCACTAGAACACAACGTGTAGGCAAAATTTAGCATGGTCCTCATGTCCTTACTGCCCATCAACGGGTACGGAATAGAAACCCTTTCCAACCGCGTAGAAGGACCAACGATGGTGGCAGGTGCATGCTCACCAGTGGATCGGATGTATGTGACACCCAAGCCAGCGATAGCAACATTTTTCATGGCTAAAAACCACAGCAAAACAATTACCATTGGGTTGTAGTACCAATCAGAATGTTGTTGTGAGCAAGAGGAACCATCACAAACACGACCCAGCCCTTCTTTCCCTGTACAATCAGCGCACAATCACGAAACAATGAATTTCTGACCATAAAAACCGTGGTCAGAAAAACTCATCAAAACAACGGTCACACAGGGTCTTCGTGCTTAGACAAGGCCGTGCTTGCGCAAGGGGGGGGGGGGGGTAACAACCGCAGTGCATTGTTCTGCTATTGTGTATTGGTGTGTTTTTGCTGTTGGTGTGCTTTTCCTTGGAAGCTGCCGCGTTGGTATTGGTCAAATTCAGGAGGAGCTTGCAAAGGAGAACCTTCCTGAAAAAACATACGCACAGTCAAAACACGCACAAAACGGTTGTGCTCCTGCAGCGTTGTTCAATAGCAGGGGCCACTCACGAATGGCGTTGGCAACCATTCCTCAGTGCGGATGGTGGTATTGCCCGTCCTGTTGTTTGGATTGGTGTTTGGGCCGATCTATGGATTACGGGGAGGCATGTTTCGGAGGGGGGGGGGGGGTGTTACCCGTGAGCCATGGCGCAAAGTTGGGGCGGATTTTTGGAGCCTTGCGGGTTCGGGATCCGTGGACCGCCTACCGCACCAAGGGCTCAAACCTTTGGATGTCTGTTTTGGGTGCGCTACCGGGGTACAACCCCTATTGCATGTATGACGCGGTTGTGCCCTGAGGGCCCGAACCTTTTTTATTTGTGTATGTTTGTTTTGACGGCGCCCTACGGGCACAACCATTCATGTATTGACCGCACCCTCGGGGCACAGCAAATCTTCTTTGAATCCAAGGGGAAACTAAGATGGGGCCAAAAGACCTTGAAAAAATATTTTTCAAAATGCAATCGATGCTTCAGTGTGACACGCAAACAGGAGAGAGGCAACAATACTCCACGAAGTCCTATTTTTACAAAAACGGGTTCCAAGCGCGCACTTTGATGTCGTGTGATGGAAGGAAAAAGAAACGAATGATCCCTCCATAAACATTTCTGGAAGAAACATGATGTGGTATGATGCGAAACCAAGGCAACAAGTGATCAACAACCTCTTCTTGCCAAAAAAAAAGTGACCCAAAAATTCTTCTCTGATCCAATTGTCCAAGGATATGAAACGTTGGTGTTGCAAGACAACTGATCCCAAGTGTGCCTTGAGTGATCTCCAAAGTGGTCTCCGGGTCCCCCCCCTTTGTGTACAATTCTCGCCCAATCCGATGCGGATCACCACGGGCATGCATATCCCCAAAAAAAACTTTGCGTGTGCACTACACCTTTGTTATCTCTCTACCACTCCCTTTACAGAGAACAGTATTCCTTCACATGCCAAGTCTAGGAGGTCTAAAGTGACCTTTCTGCAGCACGAATCAAATTCTGCACTTCTTGCAAGGCATATCCTAGTGCTTGCCGCACTAGGGCCACGTCGTATTCTTGACTCCAAGCATGGGCGGCTTGATGCTTGCTCTTTGGTGAAGTCACGGTGCCGAAAACGGAAGATGTGAGCAACCACTGCACCAACTCCGCTGGGGATAAGGACATGTGGTAGGTGTCTGAACAAACAAGAGTACAGGAAAGCAAGCGCCTCCTGATCACCTGATCTCCTGATGGCCGTCCGGTTTTGTGTAGACTTGGGCTCTGGAGGATTAGGGCACAACGAGGACACACGGAATTTTCATGGGGTGGTTCATACACCATGGCGTACCGTGAGATACCTTGACATGCCGAGACGTAAAAGCCGGGAAATTGATTGGCTTGTCAGATTTGATGCCAACCGTGCAACAGCCTCATGCCAAGCGATGCGGCGTCCCTACCACTTTCAGGCTTGTTTTGTCGAAGGAAAACTCAAATGTTGTGGGGCTAATGGATGGCGGGCTTTTCGCGTTCAACCCCCTGAAAAAAGGGTGAATAGCCTGTTTTATTTGGCTGAAAAACGGGACAACCTGTCCACAGTTGTGGCAGGGGGTTCACCCATTTTCTTGCACAAAAAAAGGCTCTTATCCCGTTTTTCTATGACAAAAAAAGTGTTCATGCATGGGTTTTCTCTAGTAAAACCGTGTATAAACATGGTTTCCCAAAGAAAACCCGTGCATCAACACGTGTTTTCTAAAGCTGAGTAGCGTGAGGGAAATTTTTTTCGTCGGCGCAAGTGTACCCCCAGAATCTTGTTTTTTGAGTGACAGCACGAGTGCCGAGGGGGAAAAAATCCAATATGACTGCCATTGCTACTTGGAGAGGCGAAATTAGGCAAACTTACCCCCATGGACATTTGGGGTACTCCACGCATGGGCGAGGCAATGGAGCCGTGGCGCAGATGGATGATAAGAGGGATAGGAGGGGAGACCAATGGGTGGGCATTGGACATACCGCAAGTAAGGTGTACAACAGATTAGTTGGTTGCTTAGGGTCTGTAAGGTTCAATGGGGAAAGAAGGGGGGAAACACACAAAACATTAGCAGAGATTAGTTGGTTGGTTAGGGTCTATCGGATTTGATGAGCAGAGGGAATAGGAGAGGAGGGGGTTGAGGGAAAACCAATGAATATTGGGTACACTGCACCTAAAAATGCAGTCTACAATAGGTTAGTTGACGTGACAAAAGGGAGAGGGGAGAGGCAATGGACACCCAACAAAAGGGGCATGGCACCTAGGGAGTGCCGTTCACAATGTCTTGAACATGAGTCACAAAGGCCGGTGGCATGCGATAAGCAGTGAACTAGCCCGAAACGGTACCGGGGTCCGTGTGCAACAACTGCAACAGCAAACTTAGGGACTCATAAAGTAGGTCCAACCATCAAATCGTTGGAAATGCGAAGGCTTGGCGTTTAGAGGGTTGCAGAATAAGAGGCTCTATGTACAGCTCACTTCCCTTGGCATCCCACAAACACACGGCCATGGAGGGCTCAACAACTGCCCCAAAAACAAACCACTAAATCCCGAACGAACAATCGTTGTTCGTCACGAAAAAAAAACACTGCCACCGTCCCCCGTAATCATTTCCCTATAGGGACCGGTGGGAGTTATTTCTGGCCACACTGAAGCGTGGGAGTAAGCAATGGCCCACAAGTGGGCAGATTGGCTACATAGGGTGAGTGTTTGCCCTGCGCGTGCCCTGTGCGCTACTTTCATTATGACTTTCCCAGATTCAAGCCCCAAATTCACCATTACCTAAAGCCTCGGGCTGGGGGAATGTGATGGCAGCCGTGTTGGGGAGCGACCGCGAACGGGGCTTCCATCAACAACGGGGTCCAAAGGACCTTTCATAGGGACATCAAATGCGAGAACTGATGGGGATGGTGATGGAGAGTGGGGATACCAAAGGAGATGGAGTCCATAGGGCATCAGTGATTGACGGCTTGCACACCACCTTGATCATACTCCAACTCCACATGCCCATCGTGCAAAAGGCCAACCACCTTCGCCGGTACCCGAAACCCAGTAGACTTGGTGCATAACACCCCGTCCCCACTGCTCAACTCCATAGCAAATAGCAAAAGAGGTCTGAGGACACGAGGGGCAAAAAGTGATGCCCCACAACAGACACGCTGAATGTATCACCATGCGCCCAGCTCGGCATGCCTGTTTCACAATACACAGGGGGAATGTTTGCCCGGCGCGCGCCGGGCGCGCTACTTTTCTATTAACTATCCCGACTTCAGCCCCAGATTTACCCTCTCATGGAGAAGCCCCCCAAGCAGACCACGTTGCACTGCACACCTTCCCTACAAAGCATGTTGCAAAATAAAGCAATATCTGTGAATTCAGCAACTCCAATTGTCATCGGTATTGTACTTAACAAACAACATTGGTCCCACAAGCATGGGTGTCAATACATTCAGTACAATAGTGGTCCTTACACTCATCACAAACTGCAACGGTGGAGCGCTTCTGGCAACACAACACACACACTTCTACCTCATCCTCGGCCTCATCTTGCGTGCCACAACCGAGCAAACGGCTGCTCAATGCGTGCCCTATACCACCCGTGCACGTCATTGTAACATTGTTGGCGGGCTGTCAAAGTGCCATTCTTTCTTCTAATGAGAGGCACAATGACATGAATCCGGCCTTTATAAGCACCATCATGGCCCCCAACTTCAAAATCAAAGAAATCACCTCGGGTACAAGAAAGGCCATACCCATCCCAAATTAAAACATCTGCCGATGTCCCGGGGGCTACGGGGCAAATCCATATAATGTTGCCCAACATATCACCAGCAACAGTCCACCGGTAGGGCACGGGTCACAAAAGATGCCCGGCGCGCGCCCAGTGCGTGCCCGGCGCGCTAACGTTGCCCCATAGATGCACCTTGTAGCCCTGAAACGCATCACACTGGGTGAACTGGGGGGCAATAGGTGAGGGAAAGGGGCGGGTCCATATCCCCCATTGGAAGGGGCTAGTCCATATCCCCAACTGGAAAGGGGCAAGTCCACCAGGGGAAATCATCCCCAATTGCCCCATCCCACCCACCCACCCACCCACTCAGCCATCCGAGGGGTAGAATCCACCCAAAAAATAGGGGTAGGAATCGGAAGTAGCCCAAAAATTTGCCGTGCGCGCGCCTTGCGCACTAACACTCCCTCATAACCCGTGCCATTTGGGGGGTCCCCAACACTTCACAGAGGAGGACAAAATCAGAAATGGCTCACAAATGCGCAGATTGGCTACACGGTGGGCCAAAAGGGCTAAATAATCCACGAATGGGCAAAAGGGGAGGTTGGAAGTGAAAATAAGCAATTTGACTTTTTGGGGGGGTACACTTACATTGACACAAAAAAAAAGACACCTGCGCTAACACTCAAAACCTGTTCTTTCTATTTCTTTTTCTAGCCTCACACGAGTGACTTCCGTGACACTCCAAGAGATACACTACCCCCCCCCCCCCCGTGTCCAACGAACAATTGTGTCCTTAAAGAATGCCGTCCGAACAGGAGTGTTTGTTGGACACACCGTTCGGTGCGCGCGACAATATTGTGAAACGGCGGTGACACACCCTTGTACACAAGATACCCAGCCCATTCAATGCACAATTAGCGCTTTTGAGAGGAGAACCCCTTCATGTGGAAAAGTTGAACATGCTCCCTGGGCTTGGGCCCTTTTTGTTTTTGGCACAGGAAAGAGTGGCAGCCTGATCCAACCCGGGCACCTTTGGGGCACACAGCTCACCAGTGTGGTACCGCTTGTATAGCACCTCCCGGCCAGGTGCAAGCAGAGAATCAGTCATGATGGGCAATAGAGGTCCTGTAGTTGAGGGACACCGTCCCTCACAACCTACAAATTTGCCCACCATTACTGCAAGGTACATCACAACAGCCCCTGATTTCCCCAAACCTTTAGCCTGAAGCTGCGGTTCTAGAGTTTGGAGCCCGGTGCCAAATTCGGTACCTAATTAATAAGGTCCCCAAAAAATACGGCCGGACGGAAGTGTTCGTTGGACACAGCGTTCGTTGGACACCAGGGGAGCGGGGGGGATTCAAAAAATCCGACCTCAGCAGCGAGTCGATTATACAATGGGGGAATGTTTGCGCGGCGCGCGCCCGGCGCGCTACTTTTAGACTATGTTCCCCCCGAAGAGCCCCCAAGCACACCCCTTGGAAACGCCCTTAGAATTAGGTGACCCAAACTGCCCCAGCTCAAGTTGCAAACTGGGGTACACAATAGCACTCTCGCTCCTTTAGGGGCGATCTTGGTCAACACCTTAGCAAGTTGGGAGAATGGGGGGTTAGGATAGCACAACCGCATCGATCTCCAGTAGAAGCGATAGGCGTTATTGAGGTATCGCGAACAGTAGAGCTGCATCATAACATTGGTCCCACAAGTGTGGGTGTCAATACATTCAGTACAATAGTGCTCCTTACACTCACCACAAACTGCGACGGTGGAGCGTCCTGGCAACACAACACACACACTTCTCCCTCATCCTCGGCCTCATCTTGCGTGCCACAACCGAGCAAACAACTGCTCAATGTGTGCCCTATACCACCCGTGCACGTCATTGTAACATTGTTGGCGGGCTGTCAAAGTGCCATTCTTTCTTCCAATGAATGGCACAATGACATGAATCCGGCCCTTATAAGCACCATCATGGCCCCCAACTTCAAAATCAAAGAAATCACCTCGGGTACGAGAAGGTCCATACCCATCCCAAATCAAAACATCTGCTGATGTCCCGGGGGCCAAGGGGCAAATCCATATAATGTTGCCCAACATATCAACGGCAACAGTCCACCGGTAGGGCACGGGTCACAAAAGATGCCCGGCGCGCTAACGTTCCCCCAATGTTCTGCGCCGAGTTTTTCGAAATCTTGCAAAACATTTTGCTGCACACTTGATTATTGTTGATTCATACTGTAAACTCATGGTGTTGAAACTTTCAGCAAAATCGGTTCCAAAAAATTGTGGCACACGCTCCGTTGCAGCCTTTTTTGGTGAGCCCACTCCAGATATTGTGGCTCAAGCGACCGACGTCTCGAATAAAGCACCAGTCCTATTTTTAATGCGTATTTGGTTGCCAATTTTTAAAAAATTAGCGCAGGCGCCTGCCCTGTTGCCTTTCTGTACAGCATCAGCAACAAAGGACCAACCTAGTGGAGCCAATCTCTTGAAATCCATGGAACATTGGGGGCTGAAACTTTGTCAATCGTTTGTTGTACACCAAACTGATCAGTCCATGCAATTGCTTTGGCACGTCAAAAATCGAATCACATTAGAAACCCATGGCAAACACTGCTGGATTTAGTGCTCAATCAACAACACCCCAACTGGCAGCCCTCAATCCTTCACAGATTTTGAAAAATCAGCTTCGCAAGATTTGCCAGCTGTAGACGTTGTGGCTTTGTGGCCAGCTTGGTACTGAACACACGTGCAAGCCCCAAAAACATTTGGTTGCCTTTGCCCAAACAACATCTACGCATTGTTAATCTGCAGAAGGATCTGCACGTTACCCCTTGGAGTCAGAATCAGAGTCGACTGCACGTATTGTCATGTAACACGCATCAAATATCGTCCTGCATGCCTGAATTGTTGCCCTACATCCACCACAACCATGAAAACCCAATTCTGTGCAAAAAAAAAAAGACCATCGGGAAAAATGCCTTAGAATCATGGGATAGTTCTTGCGCACGACAGCCCTTGGGGACTGGGGGGGTTGTCATAACAATTGTCATCCCACCTGCCGGACACACCAGACCGAAGCCTCAACCCCTCCTTCTGCAACTCCTGTACTAGCTCCCGGAGTACACATGACATTGAAGAGGGCACGAGAGAGTCAACGTTCTTGTGAGGTCAGATTGCTGATGTGTCATCACAAAAGGCAAGGAGACTCACGTAAGCCAGCACTCAAGAGGCGCCTGGAGGGCAGCCATGTTAAAGGTGCTGTGGCTGAGGCTGTGACGCTGTAGCCACTCATCCTTTCCTGAAGCCAAGGTTCAAAGAACCCCCGGCCCAGGGCTGCAGGATGCGCTATGGGTGATGAGCCACACACCGGTTTACGCCAACCTGCATGCCAAGCAATGCCCCCATTTTGCAGAGCAGCGGGGGGCGGTGGGAGATCGGGAAGGGAATGGCTTAGAGGAGGTACAAAACATGTGGAGTGTGTGAATGACAGTTCGGCGACTTGTTCGTTGGGGCTGCTTGGTCCCCAGCAAGAGCGTGCGGAGTGCGCTCCTCCACCCCAGAGCGGAAGGGAACCTCCGGTGCCATCAGCAGCAAACAAAAGCCTCGTACCCTGTGGCCGTTGGGGTCCGCGTAGAAATGGAGTGCCCCGGTTATGTCAGGACTGTGGCAAACCTGCAGCCAAATCCTTTCCGTCACCATGAGCACCCTGGCGCCAAGGACAGTCTGCCGTTGGACCGGAGGCTATTGACCGGCAGCCCAAGTGCAAAACCGCCGACCCAGACACCCCCCCCCTTGTAATCTCCCCACCAATGTCGTGGCGGTTCCCCCTGTGGGGGGGGGGGGGGTGCACCACAAAACTGTACCATAGTATCACAGAGTAAATCAGCTTCGGCGCCTTTGGCGCCTTCTAAAAATTTGCTTTGGCGCCTTCGGCGTCTAGTATTTTCTATGCTTTTTGGGCCAAGTGACCGTTCCCCCTCAGGAGGGGGGGATTGCAAGGGGGGGGGGGGGTACCTCCCATATCATCATCCAAATAATGATGGATCGCAACATCTGCACTCTTGCTCCATCGCTTGGTAGAGGCAGGTAGCGGTGGAAGACCCGGGCTATCTCCAGGCATTTGCACCTCATTGTCATGTACAGCCATGAGGTGACCTTGATATGGACACCTTTTCTCGTCGCTTTTTGTAGCGCAAGCGAACAAAGCACAAGAATGAGAACTCTTTTTCTGTGTTTTCTTGGTTTCCAAACTACAAAGGGGCCGCAAGCGCTCAAAATGGGAGCAGGTCCATGTTTGGGCGCAGGGACAGCAGGAGCACAAGGGGAGAGGCGACTGCAGGGTGGTGTCAACCGGTGTCACCAAGTTGAGATCCATTGCATAGCACAACAGGAACTGGTTCTGTACATCCCTGATCTGCACAGGGGCCCAGCAAATCAGCAACCGCTCTGCAGGGGGTTTGGAAATAAAAGTGGGTTGCTGCTGTTGGCTAAAATCACTGGGGGGGGGGGGGAGAGAGAGAGAGAGAGAGAGAGAGAGAGAGAGAGAGAGAGAGAGCATTTGTTCGAGGAGCATAGGCCTTGGGCTTAAAGGCTTTGCCTTTATCCTTGTGTCCCATTGGGGGCACGTGGAAAAGAGCCTTTGGCGCCCACAGAGCTAGACACGCATACGGTCTGAGGGATTGACTCAGGGGCTGGGGCATTGTGGGGGGGGGCATGGCGGTTCCCTGTCACGACGCAACAAGACCTGCGGCCTGATCATGGGCCATGGGTCGTTCAGGGCGCGCCGAAGTTCAGCGATGGACAGCCGCACAATATACAACGGAGCATCGGGCACTCTCCGACTGAGTGGACTGAGCGAGTGACTTGGGCTTGCGGGCCCAGCCCCCGGACAAGCCTTGGCCCAGAAGACCAAAAGGCGGTGCCGGCCCGGCGACCAAAGCGAACATCAGACGAAAACGATTGGTTTCAAGGACCTTTTGGGCCTCAGGGGCTGGGACATTGGCCCCTCTCCCACTGGGGGCCCTTGGTCTGGTGGGCCCCGGCGCGGCGCAGCGGCCGCCCGGATGCCATTCGCCAAGAGCAAAGCGCGTGCGCTAGACCAGGCCGAAGAGGAGGAGGAAAGAGGGGGGGGGGGGGGCGGCACCGGGATGGGGGCGTGGGACACGAAGTGTGTGGGCCCCCGTCGAGTTGGGTTGGGTGCCCAGGCCCGTCCCAACACAAAGAGCTGCGTGTTGCGTCCCGCGTGGGCGTGGCACGGGCAGGCCTTGCCCCGGGGTTCCGCGTCTCGGGGCGCCCGCTGCGGGTGACGGACCAGGGCGAAGAGTGCAGACCAGGGGGGAGACTTGCAGATCAGAGTGTGGGGACCTGCTGTGGAAATGGGACGCCGGGCCCTGTTTGGCGGGAAGAAGGCTGCTCCGCGCGGGGGGGGGGGGGGGGCGAAAGACCCTTTCCTGAACCTCTCCCCCCTCCGTTTGAGCCACCGACAGACCTCGGGTGACGGGGGGGGGGGGGTCCGGGGTAGCCCGACAGATATGACTCAAAACGACCTCCGCAAGGCATCAATCATTTAGAGTGGGATATCACGGGACGAATTTCTGGAAAAAAAAATTCCCTCCGGACCGCTTCCCTTCGCGGCCCATCTTCCACACCATTTTACACCACGGAAGCCCCGTTCTCCCACCCCCCCCGCCCCTCCCTCCTCCTTCGCCGGTCCTCTGTGCCACCCCGCCCTCGCGGATCCCTTTCCAGGTCTCCCTTGCGTTTGTGTATCCCAATGTGCAAATGGTTGACCACAAACTGTGTGCACCTTTGAAAAACAAAAAGACAACGGGCTCTCCCGCTGCACACTCTGAGGGGGCATCGCGAATCCAACTGAGCGCGGCACACAATTGGGGCAAGATAAGGGGAATCGGACTGCGATGGGGGGGCACGGGTTGAAGTATGTTCCTCTTGAGCGTAGATATGCAACACCAGTTTGACTTCTATATAAAGGAGAGTCGCTGCTCTGGTACTGCTGAGCTACAAATGGATGCTGTGCAGCAGATCAATGAATGCGCCGGGGATGTTGATCTCCCCGATTGGGTTTCAAATGAAGGCTGTCTTGATGCGTCCGGGTGCATCAACGCGATTGCGGACGGATGGTTAAGGGAAATACAGGCGAACACCTTCTTGGACAGAGGTGGGAAGGCGACGACGAGACGACTGCCATGCGACACAACACAAGAAGTGGAAAGGGATTCCACTGGAGCATTGGTTTTGAAGGGGCGGAGCAGCAGTGGTACAGTGGCTGGAAGGGCAGCGAACCACACGGCACACTGCACACGCGACGCACTGCACACGGCACACGGTACACTGCACACTGCACACGCGACGCACTGCACACTGCACACGCGACGCACTGCACACGCGACGCACTGCACACGGCACACGACGGAACGCACACGGCACACGACGGAACGCACGCTGCGCGCCCACACGGCCACGGGGCACATGGCACACTGTGCTCTGCGCCTCTGCCGCATCGCCCACTGCGGAGGATGTGTTCCGATCTAACAAACAGAGGGGGGACGCGCGCCACCGGCGCACGCGCGGGGGCAACAAAGGCGGCCGTACGCAGGCCTTTGAAGAGGGAGGGGCACACTGTGCACTCCTCCTTCAAATCAAGGTCCGGGACCTCAGACGCGCACTGCGGGCCCCCGTCTTATGGGTGCGAGAAACGTGCACCAAAAAGCGGGGGCCTGGGCACTGCCAAGACATAAGTGCAATGACGTGCACAATGCCTCAGAGAACAGTACCGATGCAGAGCGAGAGCCTTCGCTGTGTTCACAGACGCAGCGTGTCCGACGGACTGGCTCTGGAATAGCACGCCTCATCGGCGACGGGGGGGCTCGCGTGACGTTAGGGGGACGAGTGAGTTATGTCGCAGCGAAGCGGAGTGGCCGCGGGTACGGGGCCCCAAGGGCGGCGGGTGTAGCGTAGGCGCAGGGCCAGTGGTCGCCCGATCCCGATCCGGACCGGCGGTGCCCATTCGAAAGGAACGGGCGCATCGGTTGCTCGATTGGGAGACGAGGCGAGTGCCATCCGCCGAGACGACCAACGGACAGACGTTTACTGTACAGCGCCCCCCCCCCCCCCCACACACAATCCCCAGACGCCCCCTTCGGGGCGGCGGGGGGGGGGGGGTCTTGGGTCTGGGGGGGGGGTCGCGAGTCTCGAGTGGCCGAGTGCAGACCGCAGAAGTTGGGGCAGCCGTGACTTTGATTGGGGACCCCGGCAGTACACGACCGCGCGACCCGAGGCTTTGTGTCGGATCACTACGCCTTTGATAAAGGCCCCTTCGGGAGCGGGACATGCGAGTGGCATCGAGAACTGTTCCATTCGCACACACTTGGACGCCCGCGGGCGCTTCAGGAGCCGGCGGTGGGGGGGGGGGGGGGGGTGCACAGCAGCAAAATGCCGACAGGCTCAGTCCTGTGGCTGGGCCTCCCCCACAAGTGTGTGTGCCCCTTGCGTGCCCTCGGGACGAGCCTAGTGGACGTGCAGGGCCGCATCCGGGGGAAGTGGGGGGGGGGGGGTGTCCTTTTGCCCAAAATGCCCCAAAGCGGACCTACAAGCCCCCCCCCCCCCCACAACCTCCACGGCATTTGTCGTACCAAACTACGGCCCGTCCACGGGGCACAATTGCCTGGATGACAGGGACGCGAGGATCAGCTCCATCACCGCGGATTTGCGACGCGGCGGCCCGGGGGCCTTCCTCTGAGGGACCATCGCCTGCGGATCCGCGGTGGACTGGTTGTGCCTGCTGTCGGAGACGGCGCTGAGGCACGGCTCGGACGGCGGTGGAGGGTCGCCTTCCTCCGGTGCCGGGCACGACGCGCCGTGCCCAGTGCCGGTGTTGTCAGGTGACATCGGCCCGGCATTGCGGGCGTCGCCTGCACACTCCGAACCGGAGTTCGAGGACTCCTCCTCCGGGCCCGGGGGGGAAATCATAATCAGCGGCGCCGCCGGGGCACTCCCGGCGGCGCCGCGCCTGGACAGCGGCTCCGGATCGCGGCCGGACGGGGCCTCCGGGTCTTCGGGCGTTGCGGGGCCGTGTGGCGGACAGGACCAGGGGTCGTCCGGAAGTGCAAGGAATTGTGCGTTGCACAACGCCGGTGAGGCGGAGCGTCGGGGAGAGGGGCCCCTTGGGCCCGGCGTCCGCGGGGATGTGTCCCGGGAACGCGGGGAGCCGTCCCGGCTGCGCTTGCGGAGCACCCCCGGTGCGATGGGGCAGGCGTCCCAGAGGGACACCCACATCGCGAACGCCTCCAGCGACAGCCGCCCGGCGCCGTCGACGGCGTACCGCGGTACGTCCGTGCGGAAGCGGTCCCACATCGCCGAGAGCCCGTCGCTCTGCAGGCCCTCCGCGATCTCCGCGGCGCTGAGCAGCCCGTCGCCGTCCCGGTCGTATTGCGCATAGATGCCCTCGATCTGCTCCAACGTCAAGTGGAACCGGCCCAGAGGATCGTCGTGGGAGTTGTACCACTGGGGGCAACAACAACGGGGGTTGGGGGGGGGGGGGTATGGTATGGTATGGTATGCCCTACGGTATCGGGAGTGGCTGGCGGGCCGCTCCCTCACGCTCCCCGTGTTTAGGGCCGGGGTCAGGGGGCAGCTGGCCGTGACACTCGGCCGCTGCTCTCCTGGCTTTGGGGGGGGGGGGGGGTATGACACGTGGTTGTCTTGCGGTCTGTAGCTGGAGGCGCCTATTGGCCTCTCGCCACTTACCGCTGCCCTTCCCTTGAACCCTCTCCCTCCGCAGGTGGCGGTGCCCATTGACCACTAACCGAAACCGACTTGTGCCCTCCCTCCCCCTGCCTGGCCTATCCTCACCCCCCTACTCACCCTTCCTTTCCCTCGGGAGGTTGTGCCACCGGGGGTGGGTGGGGCTGGGGATGGAGTCCACCGACTGGAGCCCCTTCCCCGTCCCAAACGCCGTCAGTCGAACGGACCCTCATTCCCGTCCAAAACGGCTCCGGACACCAACCGGCCATACAATTCACAACACGTGCAAGTGGCATTCCAGGCCCCCTCGATTGTATTCACTGAAAATCAAAACAATCTTTCTTGTCTGACCTAAAACATAGAGGCTGAGCCCAGACTGCCCCCCTCTGTCCCCCACCCCCGGCCCCCGCGTGCATTACAAGACCCCCGCGGGGGTGCCATGCAATTATCCCATAAACGGTGTCACGGCAGAAAACGGATGTGGACATGGGGTGGCAGTCTCCCACCCGCTCCACCCGCCCCCGGCTTACTCGTCCTCAGCACTGTGCAACAGTCCCCCGACGCGCAAACGACAGTTCCCGCCCGCACCACTCCCCATGCCATGCCGTGGAACGTTGGGCTGTTTTGTCGTTGAGTTGTATTGTGCTGTGTTGTGCTGTGCCGTGTGGTGCTGTGCTGTGCTGTGCTGTGCCGTGCTGTGCCATGCTGTGCCGTGCCGTGCTGTGCCGTGCTGTGCCGTGCTGTGCCGTGCCGTGCTGTGCCGTGCCGTGCCGTGCTGTGCCGTGCGGTGCTGTGCTGTGTTGTGCTGTGCCGTGCTGTGCCGTGCCGTGCCGTGCGGTGCTGTGCCGTGCGGTGCTGTGCTGTGCTGTGCTGTGCCGTGCTGTGCTGTGCTGTGCCGTGCCGTGCGGTGCTGTGCCGTGCCGTGCTGTGCTGTGCTGTGCTGTGCTGTGCCGTGCTGTGCCGTGCCGTGCCGTGCGGTGCCGTGCCGTGCTGTGCCGTGCCGTGCTGTGCCGTGCGGTGCGGTGCGGTGCGGTGCTGTGCTGTGCTGTGGGAACTCTGGGCGTGCAGTGAGTACGGGTGTTGCGCATTGCGGAGGTCCTGGTGGCCACGGATGCATTAGAAGGGAAGGGACCTCAGAGGCGGCCCGAGAGGCGGTTAGACAGGCGGTTGGAGGAGGTTGCCGAAGCGGTTGGGGGCGGTTACTGTTGGTTACAAATGCCATTGAGGCTGGCACTTGTCGTCAGGGAGACCGTGGCTAGGCATAGGCAGGGCGCCCTGGAGGAGGGGGGGGGGGGGTACCCCCCCCCCTTCCAATGCATCCCTGGTGGTGGCCATGATGGTCAATGAAGGGGCGGATGGTCCGTGGTGTGCACCATCAGCCCCTGTATCTCTTGCTTCTGCAGTCTTATTTTGTTCTTCGTCACCAAGTTTCACTTCCCTTCTTCAGAGGACGAACCCCCCCTTTGTGACATTCTCATCCACTGTGACGTGGATGGACCTCCGGTTGTGCTTCTTGGCTGCAAATCAACACGCGTGCTCTGCCGCAATTTCTTCTCCCATCGAGGCGACTCCAATGGCCCCAGTGCCACTCCGTCATCAGCTCTTCGTCATATGTCGTGGTTTTCCTTTGAAGTCTTTCACTATTGCTTGGTCCAGAGCGGATTCGCCACTACCCAGTGCTCGCGGCGTTCATCACCTCCTCGCCAACCCCTTCCTAAACACAAGCCCCTCCACAGGTACATCCATTAAACCCCCCGCCCGCCCCCGCCCCCCACTGCACACACGGACGAACTCGGATGACGTGTAGGTTCATTACGCCCCTGAAGACCCTCGGCTGGACAACTCTTTCCTGCGTAATTTCTTTTCACGTACCGACTTTTTTTTCGCTGGCGGATAACGGAACCAGCAGTTTGCACAGCATCTGCAGCAGTTCACTCTGCAATCAAAATTTTCGTAACCTTTTCTTTCTTCCGATTAGGAGGTCCGCTGAGGTGTTTTACCAATGTTTTATACGAGGCTGCTGAAGATATCTTGTTGTTTCTATTTTTTTCTGTAGAAAGTCCCGTACACCCAAACGCGAGTTAGGTACTCGAGGGGTCTTTGCGGTTTTCCCTTCTTCCACTTGTGGCCTCTTTCCATCAACAGGGCAATGGGGTACACACCTGCACAAAAGTGGCGATGACATTGACGCCGATCTCTGGATACACCGTCTTCAACAGCTCTGAGAACAACATGCCCCCGTCCCAGACGTGGGGATCCGCATGGGTCAGGGCAGCCGCCAGCTTCTGCGCCTCCTTCATGTCTTGTCGCTGCGCAGGGCCAGCCACAGACGTGCGCAGGTTGACGGCATGATCCGCAGCGAAAACGGCGGTGCGCTTCAGTGGGATGCCGGAGGCCGCACACCAGCGCACCAGCTCCTCCGGCTGCAGGCGCCCGGTCTGAGAGATGTTGATTTCCTCGAACATGCCCTTCAACCGCGTGTACTCGCCGTGGGTGAGAACGGCTGCATGACGATTGATCCCGGTCCGGACCTTAAGTGCCTCGTGGTATGCGGGCGGGACGGTGTTGGTGACCCGGACGGAGTCAAGGCTGGTGTTCCGGCACAGCAGTCGGTGCAGGCACTGGACGGCGTGGCAGGTCATGGGGGGGTTGTAGGCGATATCCAACGTCCTCAGCTCCTTGTGGAAGGTGAGAACTTGGAACACGCAGCTGAGGCTCTGGGAATCGAAGTTGTTCTCCTTCAGGTGTACCTCCTACGGCGGGGGGAGGGGTATGCCATGACCGCAAAATAGGAGGGCTGACGTGCACGATTGCCGACAGTACGCTGCAGCCAATGCTGTGCGCACGTGGCACAGAGCCACCAAAATGGTGTGCGCACAGAGGGATGGATGACAGGCAAGTCTGGTGGCGGACCGAATATGTGGGCAGAGCCGGTGCTGACTGCAAATGATTCACTTGGAGGCACTCATCTGTGACAACGCTTTCTGTCCCTTCTTGCAATGAGGCAACAGGCAACAGGTGTGTGTGTGGTGGTGGGGGGGGGGGGGGGGATGCAGTCGTTGTTGCCCCCTTTGTGACATTCCGTCTGGTTGTTGCTCTTTTACAGGCCCTGGACAGTCACCCGTTCTTCCCTTCGCATGTTGCATCGGGTTGCTGCTTTCTGTCGGCCGTTGCGGCCGGTGCTCCTGCTGGTGTCGTTTCCGCGTTTGCGGACCCCAGTGGTTGGTGTGCTGGGGCTGCTGGTGTTGTTTCCGCGTTCGCGGAGCCCAGTGGTTGGTGTGCTGGGGCTGTGCTGGATGTGGTATGGTGTGCCGTTTGCGCGTCAGTGGCGCTGAGTAGTTGGCGTATTGAGGTTGTATTGGTTGTTGAGGGGGTCGTTTGACTGTTTTTGCTATCCACACACCTCCGTCTTCAGGCCATCCATAACCTGCCTCGCTGCATTTCCGTGTGCATGAGGCCCAGGTGCAATGCTCCTCCATGCGTTGTCCTGGCCATCCACCAAATGTCCCTTTCCCCCCCACGGCTGGTCTGCCCTCAGTGGGCTCCTCCTCCTATTGCGCAGACAGCCCATCTAGGCTGCGGGAGTGTTTGGCTGCGTGCGTTCCTCCCAATTTGGTGCTCTTTTTTCTTCTCCTGGTGCACTCAACGCTGCTCGTGCGCTAGGGGGGGGGGGGTGGGCAGTGTGTCACCCCCTGCCTCCCGTTGTGACTATCGGGTTGTCCCACTGTCCTTTGGGTGGTATGAGGGGCACCCGGCACTTCTGCACATGTCTCCAAATCTGCAAACTAACCTGTCCCTGGTGTTTGTTGGGGTTGTGTTGTGGTGCACATGTAGCTAGATAGCTAAGGAAGGCGGGGTACTTAAGCTCATGGTATTGCTAGCAAGATTGGGAGGCAACATTTCAAATTTGCAAGGTATCTTGCACCCAATGTTGTGGCCTAGCCAACAATATTGGCAGGTTTCCTCCCGGGCTGTCCATCAAAATCGCGATCCATATGCAGGGCCTAGCGGTCCACTTGTACAGGCAAATTCCGCGGCTCCTTGGAGCCAAGCTGCCGGGCCGGATCGGCCCCGATATGCCAGGCTCCCTGGCCACCCAAACGCCAACCCGTTTGTATGGGCAAATCCCGGCCCGGACCCCGGCCCGTTTGTACGGGCAAATGGCGGGCACCTAGGGGCCAAGCCGCCAGGCCGGATCGGCCCCAATATGCCAAGCTCCCTGACCGCCCAAACGCCAACCCATTTGTACGGCCAAATGCCAGCTCGGGCCCCAGCCCGTTTGTACGGGCAAATCCCGGGCAATTCGTGGTAGCAAGCTGGCAATATGTTTGGTCCAAGCGGACCCGGCCCTCCTTGGCTTGCCCCCATGCATGCCCCCCCCATATGCTGTACTTACCCAACAATACAACCTGGTGTATTACCCCCCAAATGGTAGCTTTAGCAGGGAATATACCAAGACGATTGGCTCCCAATCCTGCGCATGCCATGCTAACGTGTCTAGTTACATGTGGAGTGTCATGCGTTGTTGCTCTTGTGCATTCTAGGCTGCCGAGGGGCCCCCGTTTGAGGACCTCACTCTGGGCTATCCAAGCCTCGGAGCTAGGGACTTGTGTGAGTCCACTCCCTGGTTGGTCGTGTGAAGTGACCACCGATGGTTTGGGCGCTGTGTCTCATAAGCGTGCCCAAGGCCCCTGCACTAGGCCCTAGTGACAGAATTTAGCTACTCGCGGGCAGTACATGTGTTAGGTCGCTGCCCAATGGTCAACTGCATAGGCGGCTGCTGCCCCCCCCCCCCCCAGGGGCGACCCCCTTACTTGGGTTTGGGCTGCCTTCTCTTCCCGGTGTGGTCGGGATGGTGTTGGCTCCTGGGTGTGCATCGGGGAAGCATTCCTTCTGTGTTGTGTGTGTTCGTTTGGCCTTGGTTGTCGTGTGTGGTGGGTGAAATGTTGGTGTTGGGGTGTGGGGTTGTGCCCCTCCCCCCCCCGCATCTCTCTCTATGCGGGTGTGTGTGCCAAGGCAATGATTCCAATGATGCTCAAACTGCGAGTTCAAACAGCCCTACTCTCCTATCAGGACCGCAAACCATGTGTTCAATGTCCCACCCTGCTGGGCAATTGACTCCATATGTAAAGGTGTCGCCAACACGCCACGACTCCTGGCCCTTTGAACCCCACCATGTTGCACCAAGACATGCGAATGTGACCTACCACTCCCCTGCCCATCCCCATGCATCCCTGCGAGAGACCAGGGGCCAGGGGTGGGTGGGCTGCCTCTCGTGTGTGTGTGTGTGTGTGTGTGTGTGTGTGTGTGTGGCCTTTCCTCCCTCTCAGCACGACATGAACACAATGTACAGTTCTCCATGTGCCTACCACAATTTGCAGCCCTGCATGCCCATGCGCCGACCCCTGTGTGTGTGTGTGTGTGTGTGTGTGTGTGTGTGTGTGTGTGTGTCAAGGTGTCAATTCCATTCATGCTCAAATTGCAAGGTTCAACAAGCTTGTGTTCCTACCACTACTACAAACCATAAATTCTGTGTGTGTGTGTGTGTGTGCCAAGGGAATCAATTCAATCATGCTCAAACTGTGAGGTTCAACATTCCTACTCTCCTACCACTACAGGGGGGGGGGGGGGGATTTAGTGCGGGAAGAAACCTGTCTGGAAAAATTTAGTATGGCCAATTGTGGCGCAATTTTTCCCATCATCTTTAACGATTGTGGCGCAATTTTTCCCATACTTTTTTTTGGACATCAAGTTCAAAATTTGTACCCTGTGCTGGGGGGGGGGGGGGATGATCGGGGGAGGGGAGTGCAGAATTAAATACGTCCTGTGGATGTATGGTCTGGTTCGATTCTGTGTTGTCTGCTGTGAATACTGCTACAATCAACACAGGGTTCTATCCCTCATCCCTCTAGACCCTCATCACAGCTTTTCCTCAAGTGGTGTCCCCCTCAATAAGGAGAGCTGACCTTAGGCCTTGCCCTTCACCATGGAAAAGGGTGGCGCAATTTTTCCCATCACTTTTAACGATTGTGGCGGAATTTTTCCCCGGCGGAATTTTTCCGGGCAAAAATTTTCCCATACTAAAATCCCCCCCCCCCCCCTGTGCTAGAAACCATATGTTCAATGTCCGGCCCTGCACGGGGGCTACCCAGTCAGGCCGTCTCTCCATAGGCACAAGTGTCGCTAGCGCACCGCGACTCCTCGCCCTAGGCCCCACCGCACGACAACAAGACACACATGAATGTGTGTGTGCCCTACCTCTCCCCATAGCCCGAACCCATGCATCCCTACTGGAAATGTGTGTGTGCGTGTGTGTGTGTGTGTGTGTGTGTGTGTGTGTGTGTGTGTGTGTGTGTGTGTGTGTGCTCTGTGCTATTAACGAGGGTTGATGGCTTTTAATGTCCTGGCCGCTCTTGCGACGGGAGGGTTAGGGGTTAGCGGGTTAGAGCCTGCCTGAAGCCTGCCCTATCCCCCCCCCGGCCCCCCGGTATGTCGCGGCGCGGCGGAAGGACGCCGTCCTGAGGCTATGTGCCCTCCTCGGAGGCCCTCCCGTGGCCCTGACCTGGGCCCTGTGTGCCGCCCCGGGGCGACGCCGCCGTCCGCTGCCCTGCTGGGCCTCCCCCCTCCCCCCTGTTCTTGGGGGCTGGCACGACCGCCGACCCTCCGGAGGGCATGACGCCCGCTTGTTGCTGCAGCTGCAGCCCCCCCCTCTGGACCGGCAGACACCGTTGTCCCCCCCCCAACACCCTGGGATGCCCTTCGTGGTGGCGGCTGCAGCAATGCCGCACCCCCCTGTGCCCTTTGCATGACTTGCACGCTGGGGCCTTGTGCTCATCGCACAAGGTCTGCATGGGGCGCCGCGGCTGCCCCACCCTTTTGCCCCCCGCCCGCTGCGCCCTCTTCTGTGGGGGGGAGGGGGGTAGGGACTCTGCCTGCTGTCCTGTGACTGCCCCTGGGGGGGGTTCCTGCTCCGCCCGAGCAGCGGATGTCGCCGCCGCCGCCCCCCCGGAGCCGTCCCCTGGGGGATGGCAGTCAATCGACATCTCCTGTCCCCCCCCTGAGGGGTCCCCCACCGACGCCTCCGCCCCCGGCGCGCCGCCCCCCGAAAGACTAGGGTGGGGTTCGACCGAAGCCCCCTGATCCTGCCCCCCCCCTCGGGGGGGGTTCGCGGCCCCCGGGGGGGGGTCGGCGCCCTCCCCTTTGGCTGATGACCCCGCCCGTGCCGCCGTCAGCCGGCGTGAGATGTCCCCGAAAATGTCCGCCAGCCCCCGGGAGGGGAGGGAGGGGGGGTGGGGACGCGGCTGAACCCCCCCCACCCGTGCGTGTCCAGTGCTATTAACGAGGGAGACCCATGTTTGACTGCTTGCTGAGATAGGAGTCCCGATGTGTACTATTAACGAGGGTTGAAGGCTTTTAATGTCTTGGCCGCTCTTGCAACGGGAGGGTTAGGGGTTAGCGGGTTAGAGCCTGCCTGTGGCCTGCCCTATCCCATCCCTGGCCCCCCGGTGTGTCGCGGTGCGGCGGAAGGACGTCCGCCTCGGGTTATGTGCCCTCCTCTGAGGCCCTCCTGTGGCCGCGCTGCGGCCCCTGCGTGCCCCTGCGTGGCAGCACCGCTGCTCCCGGCCCTGCTGGACCCCCGCCCCCTCCCCCGGACGAGGGAGCCGGCGCTCGCACCGGCCCTCCGAAGGGCATAGTGCCTAGTTGCTGCTGCAACCCCCGCCCCCGTACCGGCAGACACCGTTGACCCCCCCAACACCCTGGGATGCCCCTCGTGGTGACGGCTACAACAGTGCCGCACCCCTCTGTGCCCCTTGCATGACTTGCATGTTGGGGCCCTGTGCTCATCACACAGGGTCTGCATAGGGCGCCGTGGCTGCCCTGTTCGTTTCCAGCCACCCGCTGTGCCCTTTCCTGTGGGGAGGAGGGGGGGAGAAGCTGCCTTGGTTGCCCCAGCACAGCGCCTTAGGGGGAGGGTAGGTCTAGCTCCACCTGTGCTGCAGAGGTCGCCGCCTCCGCCCCCTGCGCGCCGCCCCCAAGGGGGTGGGGGCCGATAATCCTAACCGGGACCGAAACCTCAGGCGGGTGGGACAGGGGCGGGGCGAGAAGAACATTGCACCACGGGGTGGGGGGGGGGGGGGGCACGGAGGCCCATTTCCCAACCCACCCCCCCCTCCGTGTCCGCCGTGCGGGAAGGGGCGGGGTCCAGCGTGGGGGGTGCCCTCTCTGCCGTGCCGGGGGGGGGGGGGGAGGGGGGTCGACCCCAACATTTATGGCTCAAAATGATCCCCACATCGCGCTGATCATTTTGACTACAATTATGTGGGGGACAAACTTGTTTGGGCCAAAATTTGTGTTCTGGCGCCTTCCGCGCCAACACCCATTGTTGCACGAAACAACGGGCCCAGCACGGAAGCCCATTTCTCCAACGCCCCACCCCTCCTTCAGCGGGCATGGGTGCCCCTGTGGGAGCAATTTTCAGGTCGTCCAGCCGCAGCTCCATCAGCGAGCTGCGACGATGCGAGTCAGAGGACAGAGGGAGGACACCTCCAAATTGCGGCTCATGTTCAGCACGTCGAGCAAAGGTTTCACATTCGACAGCCCCAGTCGGTTCAACCGCAGGACCCTGAGGCCCGCCCCGCCTGGCAGAGCCGCCGCCACTCGCGGGTTGCACTCCACGTGCAGCCGGCGGCACTCCAGCGCGTAGACCTCCGCCAGCGGCGTCCGCGCGGCCTCCCACTCCGCCCGCCGCGCACACGACCCCAGCACCACCTCCTCCACAGAGCCATCGTCGGGGGCCCCCACGCCTTCGCGAGGTGCCCTCGCGCCCGACAGAGCGAACGCACTGAACTCGGACGTGTAGCGGTCGGGGCTGACGAGGGGCAGGAGGAGGTCGGAGGCAAACTTCAGGTACGCTGCCTTGCCGGGCCGGGCGCACCACGTGTCCACGAAGGTGTGCATGGCCCGGGCGAAGGCGGCCGGGGGCATGTGGTCGGCGCCGTTGGCCTCGGCCCTCCACTCCACCGTCGCCAGCTCGTCGCACTCCCGTTTGGTCCCTTCCGGGACGACGCGCCAGTAGAGGTGGCGGTACACCATCTTGTAGCCGCGCGCCGTGAGCTGCCCCTGCTCCAGGGGCAGTTTGTTGTACACGTGCATGTAGAGCCCCTGGCGGACAGAGCGGGACGGCGTGAGAGGCAGAGGGGGGCATGAAGGTGGGCAGGGGGCGGCGCTCAGGGAGGGCCGTTGGGAGGGGCAGGGATGCATTAGAAGGAAAGGGACCTCAGAGGCAGTTCGACAGGCGGTTGGAGGAGGTTGCCAAAGCGGTTGGGGGCGGTTACTGTTGGTTACACATGCCGTTGAGGCTGGCACTTGCCGTCAGGGAGGCAGTGGCCGCCCTGGAGGAGGGGGGGGGGGTCACACAGGGGGTAACCCCCCCCCTTCTAATGCATTGTACCACAAGTTGAAAACAGAGGTTGACATGGATTCCCTCCTGCAAGAAACTTTGCCCCCCGGTCCAATTGAGGATGGGGTGGACACATACGCGGCTTTGGGACTAGCTGGTAGGGTGAGTGAGCTTTCAATTGAACAAAAAAGAGGACATGTGTGTGGCTTTCCGCATTTTTTTGCATGATGTCTTACATAAAGGGAAGGTAGCTTGCATTTGTCTTGAGGTAGGGTAGTTTGGGTGACCTAAATTTAGGGGTATTGGGGTAGTTAGGGTGGCCCAATTTTGAGGGTGTTTGGAAGGGGTCGGTATGGGGGTTCTTCACAGGGGAATCCAGTCTAAAAGTAGCGCGCAGTGCGCACGCAGTGCAAGGGAGCCCCCTATGTCTCTATGAAAATGGACTGTACGTCTTCTTGTGGACACAAATTTTGCCACAAAGTCATTGCTTTGAGTTCACCTTTGCACTGTGGCCTTTGTTGACAAGAAGGAGGGTCAACCAAGTGTGGGCTTTTGTTATGCAAAAAAAAAAAAATTCTGGCACCTTTGGCGCCAAATATGTTGAGTGCTGTTGGCAAAGAGGAGGGTGTCCCCCCTCCCCCCCTCAGAACCCCCCCCCCGCCACCCCCATCCCGTCCTGCGTTCCAACACGTGTCTGTCCTGCCCCTTAGAAATACATTGAATGCCCCAGTGGGCGGCAGTCATTCAGAACGGTGGGCGCAATGTTCCCTGTGCCGGTCGAGGGTTCTTGTCCAAAGGCAGGGCTTGTGCCGCAGGGGGGGGGGGTCTCCCCCCCCCCCCTGGAGGGACCTTCGAGGGAGGGACTGGGGGACTGGGTGCCACGCTCAATGGCCATCAGCCACTCCTCAGCACTGGGGCTGGGGACCCTCTGAAGCCCCCCTTCCGCCCGCCCGCAGTTTCCTCCTCCTCCTCCCCCTCCTCCTCCGCCCCCCCTGCTCCTCCCCACCTCATTGGCAGGAGTGCGGCCTCTCATAGGGCATTCGACTGTGGTCAAGCAAAAACCGGGCAGTCCGTCACGTCAACTCGAGGGCCCACACCAAAGTGTGGGAGTCTATGGTGAAGATGAGCAAAAAAAAATGTGAAAAGGGGTGGAAATGGGTGAAATTGGGTGAAAATCCAAAAATGCCATATCCCCCATGTGGAAGAAGCATCAAAACCTCTGCTATGGGCAACAATGATGTCCCTAGTATCTCAAAGTATGGGTCTCCAGTACGGCTAGACGCCCAAATAATTGCACTACGTGCGCACTGTGCTAAGGGCGCCCCCATACTATTCAATGTGAATAGCCCACTCACACCCTGAACATGACCCTGAGGAACACACAGAACATCGGTGCCGAAGGTGCCAAACAAAAAAAATTCAGGTGACTTGGAAGGGGAGGAAAGGGGGGGGGTACCTCCTCCTTACACTTTTTTTCTTCTGATGCATGTCTGGGCAGGAGGAGTGCGGCATAGCGGGAGGGAGGGCAAGCCTGTGGACAAGGAATGCCAAGCTGCAGCGGTGGCTAGGAGCATCAGGGCTGGCGAGGCCTCCGCAGAGGGGGGTGTGTGTGGGGGGGGGGGGGGGGGGGGCGAGATAACGTGTGCTGGGGGGGGGGGGGGAAGATGTGCGGGCACTTCGTCAGGCACGCGGGGTACGGGACAGGCAGTCCAACCGCCGCAGGGGGCGAGACCTTGGGCAGGCTCGTTTCAAAAGATAGCACACCAACGTCGTCCTTCCCTCTTCTTGTGCCTTGAAAAAGAAAAAGGCGAAACTTCTGCGGCGTCCAAAATCAGAGCCGGAAAAGCCACGCCCGCCGCTGCATCCGCACCCCGTTCCTGCCGCCTCAGCGATGTCCAAACCAGAGTTGAGGTGCAATCTGTTTCACATTCGTCGTCATCTTCGGTGTCATCCGACAATTGTAGACCGACAAAAAGCGGGTCTTCAGACGTTCAATGAGCGACACGCCGCTGGGCACGGCAAAGGAACGTGGCGCAATGGCCCAACTGAGGGCTCCGCCCCGAAAAGCCCAGGCAGCAGGCGGCCAACATGAGGGACCCTGGGCCCTGCATCTCGTCGTTCTTTTGTTGAAGGGGGGGCGGGATGCGGAACGCTCCTCACGACATCGCCGAGCGGGAGCAAAGGGGCTGGGGGCACCTGCACTTGGGGGTCGTCCATGTACTCGCTCCTCTCCTCGGTCCCGCCAGGCTCGTCTCGCTTTCCCGCCGGCTGCAGTCGGGTGCCGCCGCCACAGGAGGACGCCCTCGTCCGTGGGGTTTTCCCCAGCGGCCGTGCGGACCTGTGCAAAGGCGTCAGCGAAGAGTTGCCGGAGGGGCTGCTCTCGACCTCCGCCCACGCGGACCCGCTGGAGACGTCCGTCCAGGGGCATGAGCTGCGCCCGCGGCGTCCGGGCACCACCATGTCCAGGCCCAGGCGTGGCACGGCTGGGCCCGAAGAGGTGAGCTGCTGCGGCGCAGACGGGGGCACGCCCCCCGTCGTCAGGGGGCTGCCGATATCGCAGGGCTGCAGTGGTGCCCTGGCGTGCCCGGCCGCCGCGGATGTGACTGACTCGGCGCAGGTGGTGCTGCTGCCGCGGGTCTCACAGGTGCTCCGTTCTGGGCAGCTGGGACCATCGCACCGGGCGTCCTCCGTGGACAGGATGTCATGATGGGCCGCCCCCGTGGCATGCAGGCGTGAGTTGGTCTTGGGCGGGGTACCGTGCTTGCAGCATTTGGGGTCTGACTCGGGCAGCACCACTTTGTACACTTTGTACCTACGCCGCAAGGGAACTGATGCAACTGAAAGCTTTTACGATTATACATCTTACGCTCTTGTTTTAAAAAAAAGAACAAATTTTTTTGCTCTTTTTTTCTACTGTTGTTTTGTTTTTAATAAAATTTGAAGAAAAAGATTTTAAAATTTTTCCTTCCTATGCTAGCACAGTACCTGTGCTGTGCTGTGCTGTGCTGTGCTGTGCTGTGGTGTGCTGTGCTTCGCTCTGTTCTGTTGAACTTGTGTGCTGTGCTGTGCTGTGCTGCGCTGTGTTCGTTTGTGTTCTGTTGTTGTGCTGGGTTGACCCTCGACATATGTGTCTACTTGATGTGTGTACAGGTACACGCATAATTATTATGTGGCACACCTCCACGTGGTTTGTGCCAAGTGCCATACTCTGCCGATACTGTCCCGTTTCCCCCATGTTCCCCTCCCCTTTCCCCCCGAAACGCCATACGCATGGAAAGTTTTTCATGGGGGAAAATGTCATGGAAAGTCACGGAAATTCATGGGACGATTGCTTTCTATGTGTTGTGTTGCATCGCATTGCATTGTGGTGTGGTGTGGTGGCTTGTGTTGGATTGGCTTGGATTCTTACCTTTACAGCACAGCCACAGCACAGCATAGCATAGCATATCACGTTACAACACAACACAACACAACACAACACAACACAACACAACACAACACAACACAACACAACACAACACAACACAACACAACACAACACAACACAACACAACACAACACAACACAACACAACACAACACAACACAACACAACACAACACAACACAACACAACACAACACAACACAACACAACACAACACAACACAACACAACACAACACAACACAACACAACACAACACAACACAACACAACACAACACAACACAACACAACACAACACAACACAACACAACACAACACAACACAACACAACACAACACAACACAACACAACACAACACAACACAACACAACACAACACAGCACAGCACAGCACAGCACAGCACAGCACAGCACAACGAAAGAAGAACACAAACCAGCACAATACTCGACACCTGAGGGTCGCTTGCCTTAGGCTTTCGCAGTGCTTTTCGCTCTTGACCTCAAAAGACAGCCTTCCCCGTGCATGCGCCCCTTGCGGACTCCTGGGATCGCCAGAGGACCGTGATACCCGTTTCTTCACAAACGACGATTTCGCTCCATGTTGTCCCGCAGCCTCCGATGAGAGCGGGGGCGCACCGGCATGAGGGCCCAGCGAGACGGATAGGGCGGAGCTTGGCGGGGGAGAACGCCCCGGGTCTGCCGAGGGATGCGACGTCTTCTCGTGAAACTGCGATGAATCATCGCCATCCGCCCCCGTCTCAGAGGTGCACGGGCTCTGCGGTGACGAGGGTGTGTCCATCTCCTGCGAGTGAGCCATCGGGGACGTCGGTACAACGCTCCAAGGGCTTTCTGGCTCGCCGCGCAGGTGCTGCCGCGGTGCGAGCGGCGGGTCGCATGTGGGTGCCACGGCGGGATCGGATGCGCGCGTGACCTTCAGCGCCGGAGGGGCTTCCGTGTCGCTTTGGGCGTCGGCGACCGCGTGGGTGGGGGTGCTGCTGCTGGCCTCTCCCTGCGCCTCGCCCCTGGGCAGCTTTGCGGCACTGAGAGGCCTCGAGAGATGGCAGGCGCTGTCCAAGCCCTTCCACGCCTCCTGCATCGCCTCCCAGAGCTCCGCCTCCGGCTGGGGCTTGGCCCGGCGCTTGCTTCGGATGGAGCGGCCCGGCACGACCCCCGGCTCCTGCTCGTCCTCCAACGCGGACTGCACCGCATCCGCCGTCTCGAGCTCCCGTTGGGGGGGGGCAAACGGTGCCACAGCCCCCGCGGCCGGCGGAGGCGGCGGCGAGGACGCGGATACGCCCCTGGGGGTGGTCCACGAGGGCGCCTGCGACGTCCGCCGCGCCGCCGTGGGCGGGTCCGCCCGGGGGGTGACGCAGCGCGGGAGCGACCCGCAGTGCAGCGTGCGGAGCGAGCCCAGGGAGGACGGGCAGTAGTCGCTGATGGAGGAGCTTTGGGACAGCCGCCGGGGAGTCTCTACGCATTGCACGCCGTCCGCCACGGGCTGAAGGCGAAGGGGGGGGGGTGGCGATGGAAAGAGAGGCCCTTGCGCGGCAAACCCTCGGGTTGGGGTGGTCCAGCAAAGCCCGTCAGGGTCCCGGTGTGCACCTCCAGGCCACACACAGTGCGCTTTTCGAATCATGGGTCCAACGGGGCGCCCCGGCAGATCCCCCGGGGGGAGGGGGGCGCGTCAGGCCCACGGCAAAGAGGGTCTCGCCTGCCGGCCCGGGTTGAAGAACACGGGCCTGCTGGGCAGCATCGAAAAATGCAAAATGAGGGCCCAAAACATGCTTTACATGGGACGTATGATCAACGGGAGTGGCTACAATATCAAAAAAATATTTATTGGAAACTTCCACTTTTGGCTCATACGGAGTGGAACACTGCTGAAGCAAGTTTGTGCAGCCCTTGGGAGAGGCGCCCCAAAACACCCTATACCCAAATTGCATGAAAAAGACAGAAAGAGGGTCCAAAATGTGCTTTGCATGGGACATATGATCGATGTGAGTGGTCACAAGATTAAAAAACAAAGTCGGGTTGGAAACCTCCATTTTTGGCTTGCAGAGAGCGGAAAACTGCGTAGGCAAGTTGGTGCACGAATCGCTTAGGAGACGCTGCCCTCCCCCCCCCCCCCCTGTGTGACATTCCGTCTGGTTGTTGCTCTTTTACGGGGCCCTGGACAGTCACCCGTTCTTCCCTTCGCATGTTGCGTCGGGTCGTTGCTTTCTGTGGGCCGCTGCGGCCGGTGCTCCTGCCGGTGTCGTTGCCGCGTTCGCGGAGCCCAGTGGTTGGTGTGCCGGGGCTGTGCTGGATGTGGCACACCCCCGCCGCCGCCCCCAAGCACCCAATGTTGCTTGCTCCTGGGAACCCTCGGTCCACCTTCGTCCGTAAAAAGGGTGATGAGATCTCACTGTCACACAACCGCAATGACCATAGCCCAAATCAGAGGGGCTAAACTGCTTCACGAGAGGACGCAGCCAGCGGTGTTCAGGCCAAGTTGTTCTGCAGTGGGACCCCTCACCCCCTGACCATCACAGCGACCCCCCGGGTCGATGCAGCCCAGCACCTTGGGTACGACTCGGGGCGTACGTTTGTTGTGCTGCACCGGTCAGCGGTACGCCTCTGTACGCGGTGGTGCGCTGCGTTCGCAGAATCCTGCCGTTGTGGGTGTGCCCTGTGACTTTTGTGGACCTTTTGCGAGACCTACTGGTTCTCGCAGACCTTGAGCCCGCAGTTCAGCATTTCCCAGATTTTGCACTTATGCACCCGGCCATCCCGGCCGAGAGCAGCTGTCCTTGAACAAACTGTTCTAATCCAGGGGACCCGATTATTCAGAGCACGGATGGCTGTCAGAATCCCCTGTCAGGAATGGGACAAGGTCGTCCACCACGACATCTTGTCAAAACATGCAGAGTACACTACACGCCTTCAATGTCCACATGCGCAGGGGCATGACGCATTAGAAGGGGAGGGACCTCAAAGGCGGCCCCAGAGGCGGTTAGGCAGGCGGTTGGAGGAGGTCGGCAAAGCGGTTGGGGGCGGTTTCTGTCGGTTACAAATGCCATTAAGCTGGCACTTGCCGTCAGGGGGACAGTGGCTGGGCATAGGCTGGGCGCCCTGGAGGGGGGGGAAGGTACCTCCCCCCCTTCCAATGCATCCCTTCGCAGGGGTCCACACGCTCGCACACAGCCTGAGCGAATTAATGAGAGGGACCAACAGCACGCCACTGAGGGACAACGCTTCTCTCTCTCTCTCGCCTACACATGGCAGAAGCCCCTCCTCAAGAGTTTTACAGTGGACTCTGGTCAGGGGCACCCCCCCTCGCACACCTGCATGGGGTCCACCACGTGCGCCACAATCGTCGACGCGGCCCTCTTGCGCCCCTGCAGTTGGGGCCCGGAGGGCACAACTCGGGACGAGGCAAAGGAGGGGACACGCGCCGGGGCCTTGTCCCGGGGGGAGAACAGGCGCGGGCTGCTGCTGGCGTCGCATGTCCCGCTGTCCACACGGGCCACGCCTCCCACCGGGTCCTTCTCGAGGGCCCTCATGGCAGAGGCCAGGGCGGCGTTGCCCGTGCCGAGGCTGAAGCGCCGCACGGGCGCAGAGCCAAGGACGCTGTGCGAGGCCTTCCGCGCCAGGGCCTGGGCCGCCCCCGACAGGCGGCTGAGCGGCGATCTGCATCGGGGAATCCCGTGTCCCGCCATTCCGACAAAGAACTGTGGCAAGTGTCCCCAAATGGCGTGTGAATCAACTCAGGACACGCGCAGTGAACGACGCACGTGAGACACAGTGGCCCGTTGCTGCTGCCAACTCCACTGCCCGCTGTTGCGGTTGTATTGGGAGGGGAAATGCCGCTGTCTTCCTTGTCCATGGGCATTGGACCGCCCTTGGGCGGTGAAGGTGACTTCCGCCCTTGTGCGGTGAAGGTGACTTCCGCCCTTGGGCGGTGAAGGTGGCTTCCGCGTGCGCCCCGTGCCCTTGGAACTTTACCCCCCGTATGGGTTCGGGACCCGCCAACCGGGCGCCGTCCATAATCCCTGTCCCAAAAGGGGAAAAAAAGAAGCCTGGTTACGGGCGGCCCTGGCTGAGTGGGTTGCAGTACGGTCCACCTCTCTCAAACACTCACTAAAGCGACCCCAGGCTGCACTCACTTCAAGGTGGACGTCTGTTGCACGGGAAAAGGCAGGTGCTCACCGAGATGAGGAGTTGTTCGGGGCATAGTGATCATCCCAGAAGATCATGGTTCAACCAAAGGTGGTACTGGGCACTTGGCTCAACCAAGTAGAGCAAGATGGCCTGCTTCACACGGCAACTTTCATCCAACCCTCGCCACGAGGGATCGCCATCCGTACCATCTCGTGGTACCTGCACTAGGCCAGATTCTTATTTGTCGCGGAAAGATGGGATGCATGAGAAGCCATTGCGTCATGTTGCCAAACAACGCATCCCTGCCACAGGCTGATTGCTTGCTGGACAAAGGGTTTTAATGGCCACACTGTTCATGAGGTTCTGTGTAGTTCCTTGTAGTGCCCAAGTGTGCCTGTTATGAGACAGATCATCGCTTTTCTCATACTTGTAGAATTACGCCTCACAATATAGTGCATGCCTCGCCGCTAAGGAAGAAAGGATTGCCAGTTGGCAGAAGGGAGTTGGCAGAAAGGACGGCACTGCACAGGCAACTTACCCACCCACGGTCAGTAACAGAAGCACAGAAATGCTCCACTAGCAAACTGCTCTGGATTCGCACAGGGTGAGAATCCAATTGACCAAACCTCCCCTTTGCAAAGAAGGCGCAGCACACACATACCCGTTGTGCGCACCTACAGCCATGTAGGTGGAACGTGTTACCAAGAGTGATGTGGCGGCAACATCGGGGAATTGTGAGATAGGAGAAAATCCGTTGGACAAAAAGGCGTGTACCATGATCGAATGTATTGTGGTAACCTGACCATGGTAGTCAAAGCAAGAAACACACGGTATGGTCACTTTGAAAACAATCAAGTTTGGAAAATTGGGTGAAAATATGCCAAAAAAAAAAGAAATTGATCTGCTGTTTTTGTGGATATGGTGATGGCTTACCTCCATGTCATTGATGGCTGCGCTGTTTCCTGAGTACCTACCACGGGTACGAAGGAGGGAAGATTGTTTGTATCTCAGACTTCTATGGTGCTGTTTCCTGTGGTCAACAACAAATCAACAACAAACAACAGCAAACAACAAACGAATAACTCAACTGCGATGTTTCAGGCATAGAAACCATTTGCTATCCCTTGGTTTGGCTGGGTCCAGCAAAAATGATCATCCTTTGAGTCATGACCAAAGTCAACAACAACAATTACGCGTGTGACACCAAAGTATGGTAATGCATTGTCAGCATAATGTTAAACTGAAATGTCACAAAATATTGCAACACGCGACACATCGTACTCCACATCCTTAACCCTTGACAAACGATGCCAACATTTGATGCCCAGCTCATTACATTCTCAATCAATCAGTATTCTCAATAAAATTATCCTCTTGAAGACTTCCCGAGAAGATAGGAGGTGTTGCATAAGGAGTAGGACACAAATGTACAAGACCATCCAACGATCCTGCAATAGTGTCAAGCAGATGCCAGTCTTATGAATCGGAGCCTTGCTACCATTTGAAGAAAGCCAAAGCAGGCAAATAGAACTGTACAAAATCTGCAACGAAATACGTGCATTTGATTCCCACATTCTCGCCATACGGACGCAATCACATTATTCAAGAAGAGGTTAATGTGTTCCAGAATCGTGGGATCGCCTTGGGCTCATATCATCGTGCTTCGCCAGATCCAGCAAGAGCTGAAGGTGGGAAAGGTGCTATGTGTGGAAAGCATTGACAGATGCATGCTTTCCTAACAACTAGCGGACAAAGATAATTAGATACAGTGCATGCGTGTTCATCCCACTTCGAGACTCCAAACCCCCAGGCGTGGGTGCACTACAGCCACCCAGGCTTGTTCCCCGTGCTCAATTGGAAAAGAAGGAAAGAAAAGGGGGAAGCCAACAGAGGTCACGGCCAATGACCATGCGGACACCGACCCCCCATCCCCATGGGATGCAGTACATGAGGGTGGAGGAGTGGAAGGCAGGGAAAAAGGGGAAGCGCATGAAGGGAAATGAGAAGAAGGGGCAGCAGAACTAGGTGGTGACGGAACCTCTGCCCCTGTGTTCACCCTTTTTCGGATGCAGGAGGAGGAAGAGGCGTGGGGCCAGCAGGTATCACGCATTTCCCATGTGTTTTGCAATGTATTGTTATGCAGTTGTCCCGTTCGTGGGTCGCATTGTCATGCAAAATAGTCATCGGGGAGCATGCAAACGAGTGTCTCACCCAATACAAACGCACTAGAACTCCTGCTGCAACTGGTTCCGCCACTTGAACGAGCCCTTGCCTTACCTCTCACCCTTGCCTTTCGTGTTTTGTTCCCTTGTTCCAACCCCCCCTGATACCAACAAATCTCTGTCTGATAACAATATGATACAACCTTAAGCGCTTGCAAAGTCGGAGGAGCGTGGGCTTCCCCTACTAGTGAGGATACCACTGGACAAAGGGAAGGACCTCTGGAACCCTTGCTTTGGGGGCCCATTGAAACCTTCGCCGGAAGGGGGTCAATGCTGGAACCAATTCTAGCGAGGCTTCCAACGGTTCAAAACAAAGTCAGCAAGTTGCATTTGCTGTCGTTGCAGTACACAAACAGCTTTGGCAATGACGGAACGTTGACTCCCCCGCGCCCCCCAGCTTGCGCAGCCTTGGAGCTGCAGTGCGTGTGATGATCTCTGGCAAGCCTCACCAGCCTCAAGACCTACAAAGCAGATCCTGTCCTGCGGTCTGGTGACTCGGCCCCAACCACTTGCTCAGACTGTCTCAGACTGTGCACCACTGCCCACGTGTCTCCAACGGGTTGGCAGTCAACAGAACGCCCACAGAATGTGCGAACTGCAATGGCCGCGACTGTTTGTGGGTAAGCGCAGATACTCCACTGACCACTTCGCGTAGGGGCCAGTGAAGGCCGGTGGAGGCCGGTTTAGATCGGTTTAGGCCGGTTTAGGCCGGTTGGGCGGTTAAGGGCGGTTTAGGCCGGTTGGGCGGTTAAGGGCGGTTTAGGCCGGTTTAGGCCGGTTGGGCGGTTAAGGGCGGTTGGGCGGTTACGGGCGGTTTAGGCCGGTCAAGGGCGGTATAGGCTGGTTTCGGGCCCCGTGCCCCCGGTGAGGACCATGAATTACGGTTGTTTATACGCGTGATGTATATTCAGAGTGCAGAGGGCTTCAGTGCGCCTGGCTTGCCCAGGGTCAGCGGTGGCCTGATGGCCCAGAGTCCTCCGGTGTGACGCAGCCCAAGACGTTCATCGGAGGAGGATGTAGCGCTTCAGGCTTCGTCAGGACGGCCGGCGGCCCACCGACGCACCCACCCACCCCCACCCAAACCCCCTGGCACAGGTCATATTCGTCTCGTTCCTCGTCAATCGTCCCGTGACGCACACTCATGTGCCTTTGTACAATCGGGTGCTTGGGTCACGCATCCTCTTCTTCGCCACGCCCACCAGTTGACGGTCGACTGCTGGCCAACACCGGGCGTGCAAAGGGGAGTGGAGGCGGAGCCGGCGTCACACACACAGCCTGATGGAAGCCCATCGCGGGAGCGGTAGTGGAGACCACGAGGGATGGTTAGGACAAGGGGAAAACAGCTGATTGTCTGTTGGCACAGGTGTTTTGCCGACGTGAGCAGTTCCAGATTGGTACGTGCTGCGCTCACAACACTCACCGCGCTCTGTAGTCCCAGTCACCTCCATGGTTTGGTAACATGGTTGGGTCAGGAACACTTGTGCCATGCCTGGCACCACCATTCAGGGGCATGCTTGGCGCTAGCACTTGCCATGTAGGCGTCGGCGGGTATCCGGCAGCTTGAGATATGCGCGCGCGCACACACGCAGCCCACATACTTGCAAACAAATTCATCTCACCGGGAGCCCTGGGGCCTCCAGGACTTGAACATCACGTTACAAACCCGCTGAATGGTCACGTTTCACTCACAGCCCCGTGTGGGGGGCAGCTGCGATCCGCTCGGTAACCGGTCGCCCCGTCCAATCCAGCTATTGCCCGGTTGCACCGACGGGTACTGCACCCTCCGAGAGGCTGAGGGTCCACTGACAGATTTATGAACCCAATGGTCAGGGATTCGCTGCAGCCTCTTCGGCCTAAATCGGGAGTAGGGCACACCCCCTGGGGGATTCAGTCATGGCGCGAGTTCCAGACGACGCCCGGGGGCAGACATGCCACCAGCGTCCCGCAGGGAAACTGGTTCTCAGTAGGAATCGGCCCCCCATATCAAAGGCCACTCGGTAATGCCCGCCCCCCGCACCACCAGAACTCAGTAGGAACGTGCCGCGTCCAGCGTGTGGCTCGGACCCTGCTTTATCTGATCATGTCTGGGCTGGCAGACGCTGGTGGCAAGTCTGGCCCCCGCGGCACTCATGCTGCCCTGCACCGCATTTATGTCTGAGCAGCCGCCGTGCGGTAGCACATGCCGGCCCAGTGTTGAGAGGGGGACCGTGTGCCTGGGTTTTGGGGGCTGCCTCACAGGGGTCGCCCCCTGTGCGACATTGCGGGTCCCCTTCCGGGGCCCTGGACTTCCCTTCGCAGAGGTGCGTCGGGTCATTGTTGTCTGCAGGACCGTGGGGCCAGTGCGTGTGGCGTCGGTTGTGTGTGCGTGGGGCCCAGCACCCCACACCCGACGCCCCCCCAATGCCTTCGGGCGTTGCTGCCGCGTGCGCTGGGCCTGGGCGGACGGAGACGGGCCCAGGCCCGTGTCAGGGGCAGTCCGGGACGGGCCTACACTCCCGCAGCGCCTCCAGCGCCTGCTGCGCCCTCGGGCTGCAGTGGTCCTGCACCAGCCGCTCCAGCAGCGGGACCGCCCCCGCGCTCACAATCCCCTCCGCCAGCGGGGCCCGGGCGGCCAACTGCTCCAGCGCCAGCGCCGCGTCCTCCTTGACCGCCAGCGGGTGCACGTCCAGCCCCAGGACGCGGACGAGGTCCGGGACCGCGCCCGCCAGCGCCGGCCGGTGCGCGGGGTGCCCCGCGAGGTTCGCGGCCGCGAACGTGGCGAAAGCGCGCGCATCGTCGTCGTTGTGCCGCGCGCGCAGCAGCGCCAGCAGCGCCGGGACGCCCCCGGCGAGCGCTACGTGGTAGTGGATGATCTCGTCGTCCTCGTCCTGCAGGAGCTTGCCAAGGGCCCACGCCGCCGGGCCCGCAGTGTTGTCCTGCTCCCACACGGCCTTGACCAGCCGCGGGATCGCCGCGGCGGCGGCGGTCGCGAGGCGGAAGTGCAGGTCCGTGCAGTGGTCCGCGAAATCCGCAAACTCCCTCGTCCGCTTGTGAACGACGCGCCCGACGGTCTCGACGGCGGTGTCCAGCAGCGCCTGAAGGCGCGCAGACCAGCCGTGGCACGCGCGCGGCGCGGTCGCAAAGCACTGCGGCGGCGGCAGGGCCTCGCGCTGCGGGTGCGCGTGCGGCAGGTCCAGCACGAGACTCACGGCGCGAGCGAAGTACCGGCACTTCGGACTGCCGTGCGCCGCGTACGACTCGAGGAGCCCCGGCGCGTGCTCGTGCAGAGCGCTCGCGAGGCGCGCGCCCGACGCCGGCTCCAGGCAAAGGTTGTACAGCGCCGTGAGGACCTCCTCCGCGCGCTCCTGCTGCAGCCCCACGCCGCCCCCCGCGACGCCCCAGCGCAGCAGCGGCCGCAGCGCCCCAAGGCGCACCGCCTCCGCGCGCTGCCGGTTGCTGCCCGCGAGCAGGCCCGCGGCGATGGCCGCGCACTGGTGCGTGCTGAAGCCTTCGGCGGTGTGCTCCGGGACCGCGAGCGGCACCAGCGCCGCGGCGAAGGCGGTGCGCGACTGGCGGTCGTCCTGCAGGAGCACCGCCGGGGCGTTGTGCAGGGCCATGCAGGCGAGGGCCCAGGCGGGGCCCAGGAGGCAGTCCGGCGTCGCGCGGGGGTCGTGCAGCATCTCGCACACCCACCGGACCCCTTCCACCGACACTGTCCGGCCGGAGAAGGCCACGCTGCCGAGCGCGTCCCCCACGGCCGCGTACCACCGGGGGCCCACCTGGGGGCCCCGGAGGCCGACGACGTGCTCCAGGACCCCACGCCACTCGACGGCCTCCGACGACTGGCACCGCGTCGCGAGCCTCGCAAGGACCTGCACGGCGTACCGCGCGCCGTCGCCCGCCGGCCGCGCGCGCAGCAGCGGCCGCAGCGCGTCGACGACGACGTCGGCCGCGACGGACTCGAGACCCTGCTCCAGCGCCGCCTGCAGCGGCCGCTCTGCGCCGGCGACCGCCCGCAGGAGGTCCGGCAGGGCCTTGGCCCACGCCCGGGCCCAGTCCCGCGCCGTGGCCACGGGGTCCGCGGCGCCGGCCAGCGAGCGCTGCGGGAGCCCCTCGAGGGCGTCGAGGGCCCCACGCCACGCGTCACCGGCGGCGTCGCACCGCTGCGCCGTCATCCCCAGCACGACCACGGCGTACTGGGCCACGCGGCTCGCGGGGCGCGTGCCCAGTAGCAGCTCCAGCGCCACGAGGACCCCGTCGACGGGGAGGCCGGCCAGGGCGGTCCGCAGGACGCCCCAGGCGTCGCTGTCACGGTTGCTTGCGAGGCGCACGAGGTCGGGGGTCGCCTGTGCCCACAACTGCAAATCGCAGGGAGAGCGTGTGCAAGGGGTCAGCGGATGTCTCAGACAAGACAGCGCACCGGACGCTGGGTGCATGACAGTCACCAACGGGGGCCACAATGGGAGTCACCAACGGGGGGGGGGGATTGCGGTCAGGGAGCGTCAAAGCCAATTGCGGGAAAATTGCGGGAAAATTGCAGAAAACTTGCGGTGGAACACCCCCGCACGCCAGCAGGGGAGAAGGGCCCGGGTGTGCTCGGGCACAGGGTGCCCCCTCTGCAGTGGGATGTGGGACTGAGTATGACGAGTCACTGGGTTGCCACTCCATGACCGGTGTTGACTGGGGCGGGTTGGGCATCAGCGCGGGCGGATGGACAGGGGATGGAGGGTGGCAGTGGGTGCCAGCGGCGGTGCTGGGCAGGTCCCATGGTACCAAGCGCTGACGTGTACCGCCGTGGCCCTGGCAGTGAGCGCCTCGCGGACCTTATGAGGGCTGGTGAGTCAGCACTGCTGCTGCTGCTGGGATCCAACAGAGGGTTGTAAGGGGTGACGCACCTCGATGGAAGATATGCTGTAGCCCAGCGCTTTCACGTGTTGGGGCGACTGAGGACAAAAACCTGGATCCTTTTCCAAAACCAAAGAGCTGCTCAGGGCCCTAATAGATTGCAACGCTTTTTCATGCAGGGACAGGGATCTGCGCCCACCGCCACCGAACTCACCGACTCACCGACGCAGGATTTCGGAGTCCAGAAAAATGGGGGAAATGGGGGAAATGGGGGGAAATGGGGGGAAATGGGGGGAAATGGGGGGAAATGGGGAATCGTCAAAACAGCAGTATGGAAAATGTAGGGACAACTTCAAGAGTGGGAAGAAAATGGGAGAAAAATGGGAGGACAATGGGAGAAAGCTGGGACGGAGTACCCATTCTTGACAGTCCCATTTCCCCCAGTTTTCTGGTGGCTGAAGATCTTCCCCACAGTTTCCTTTGTAAAACCACCGCACTCACCGACGGAAAATGGGAATTCTGCCTCTCACCGACACTCACCGCCACGGCGGCCAGTGCGGAGGCTTGCAGGGAGGCGGAAAAAAGTGGACGGAATAGTCCCACGCCGCATTTCTCGCTGTCTCCCTCAGATGTTATGGCAGAGGCTGACTTGCCTCGGTTGCGAAGGAATGCGGACAGCGCACGCGGCATGTGAGACGCTGACATTATCTCAGATGGAGAGGGTGCGGGTCTGGGTCATGTTGGGGAACAGGACGAAGGGTTGGTGACCTGACCAGTGCATGCTCCACGGATGCTTCTCGGGGCAAGGTGGGCTATGATTGGGAATCCCTTGCCCCTTTGAAGGTCCTTGAGGTGAGGCCGTTGCAGGGGTGTGCATTCTGTGTGCACCCGGTCTGGGGAACCCTCTGCTGGCGCACTGATACGATATTCTGTGCGTGCTCAACACCAAACCAATGCAACATTCCGCCAATACACACAAAATGGAACCCACAGGAGCCCTCATGTATTTGACCATATTCTAAAACTCGTGCGAAACGGTGCATCCAAAACAAGAGGACAAATACCAAATAATCTACGCTGGTATCCTAAATGCATGAGAACCAGCCCGGAGCTGCTGTAGTTGGTCGAGGGCTGGGGCTGGAAATGCGTGGGGCTTTTGGGCACACGTGGGTGGACTGTCTCTATTGAAGGATCTTCAGAACAAAAAGTGGCCAAACCTGAATCCTGCATGTGCAGTCGTCGTTGGGCACAGTGACGAACTGGGATGCACCTGTGCGCGAAGCCTGTCGTGTTGGTTGTTGAGCTCTCGACAAAAACCCTCGCAATGCACGCCGTTGTGCAGACCCAACGCCACAACGCTCTTTGGGCAATGTTGTCCACGCGTGCCGTCATGTCTGGGAACGATTCAGGTCACCAGAGAACGTCATGTCTGATGCCAGACGGTGTGTGGCCCGTGTTTAGCACAATGCATTTCATGGGGTCCATTGGTGGTGTGTGGGGCATCCCAGGGACCTGTCGTCCCCGGGCAGGGGCCTGTGCGGCACAGGCCCCTGCCGCCGCCTACCCCGCAAGGGACCCAGCCAGCCACACAGAGCCCCCGCCTGCCACACACGGGTACCACCCGCAGGCTCCACGCTGGACATGGACTCGGCGCCATTCCAGATGCACGCCGTCATGTGCAGAAACGGGGTGCCCTCCGAGGCAGCATGCGAGGCCCTCCTTCCAGTTGCAATGCGATCACGTGTGTGTCGTGTCACTTCGGACCCAGTCGATTGGGCCACGTTTTAAACAAAGGTGTCCTCCCTGGGGGGGCGACTACAACCGGTCCTGATGCGACACCCCCCACCAGCTATCTGTGAAAACTTTGGGGGGGGGGGGGGGGGGGGCAGTTTGGGGGGGTCGGCTGGAGGGTGTGGGGGGGGGGGGTTCCCAAGGTGGGGGGGGGGGGGGGCTGCGTGCCACCCACTACTGCCACATGCATACCTCCAGGGGGGATGTGTGTCGGGGGGTTTGGGGGTATGGTGGTATGTATGTGATAATAGCGCTTTCTCGTCTTTGCCGGGAAGAAAGTCTTCAGGGTCGCCGTTGGCTGTTGGCCGTTGGCGCCACGGCCCCCAGACGACTATCTCTCAAAACCCGGGGAGGGAGGGGGGGGGGGGGCTGGGGGGTGTCGCATACAAGGACCGGGCCCGGCCGCCTCCCCCCGGGGGTGTCCTATCCACCCCCCCTGTGTGACATTCCGTCTGGTTATTGCTCCTTTACGGGGCCCTGGACGGTCACACGTTCTTCCCTTCGCATGTTGCGTCGGGTCGCTGCTTTCTGTCGACCGCTGCGGCCGGTGCTCTTGCTGGTATCGTTGCCACGTTCGCGGAGCCCACTGGTTGGTGTGTTGGGGCTGTGCTGAATGTGGCACGGTGTGCCGTTTGCCCGTCAGCGGCGCCCAATAGTTGGCGTATTGAGGATGTGCTGGTTGTTGCCGGGGTCGTTTGACTGTTTTTGCTGTCCACACACCTCTGTCCACAGGCCGTCCATAGCCTGCCTCGCTGTGTTTCTGTGAGGCCCAGGTGCCCTGTTCCTCCACGCGCTGTCCGGGCCGTCCACCATATGTCCTTTTCCCCCTCACGGCTGGTCTGCCCCTGATGGGCTCCCGCTCCTGTTGCGCAAACAGCCCATCTGGGATGCGGGAGACACCCCCCACCGGATGCCGGTTGAGCAGGGGTTGCCCTGGCACCCGGTAGCGATGGGGCTGGCTGGCCAAGCCATCCCCTTTATTGTCGCTGCCTGCCATGCGCACGCTCCACCATCCGCTCCATTCTGGTTCCCTGTTCCCGCTGTTCTGGTTGCCTCTCCTGCCTTGCTGTGCCCCTCCTCCTTGTCTGCTGTGCTCGCCCTTGTCCCTCTTAGTGTGGCTCCCGCGTTCTGTGTGTCTGTGTTGCTCCTCCCCCTGTCTCGTGGTGCTCCTGGGTGCCCATGTCGCGCAACCCCTCCTGTCCCACCCGCCTTCCCCCCCCCGTACGAGGATTTCACATCTCCGTACGACGTGGACTGTCCTGGGCGCGGTTGGCTGTTCACGGCCCTGTTGCCACCCCCGTGGCGGGCACCTCCCGGCGCGCGGGGCGAAGCCCCCGCCCTTGTGGAGTACGTGGGCACCTTGTAGAGGGAGGAGGGGGGGGGTGTTTGCTGATGGCTCGCTCGGCGTGCGCCGCATTTGGTGGTTGCTGCAGTGCTCGCACCTCATGGTTCCCTTGTGTCTTGTTGTGTGTCCTGTTGGGGCTTGTCTCACTGCCGTGTGTGGGGCGGCCCTGTGCCCAGTTGTTTTGCTGCTTGCGTTCCTCCCAGTTTCGGGCTCTTTCTTTTTTCTGCTGGCATGCACACTGCTTCTGGTGTGCGGCGCCGGGGGGGGTAGCATGTCGCTCCCTGCATCCCATTGTGGCTGTCGGGTTGTCCCACTTGCCGTTATCCACCCCCCCCCCGTCCCAAGCCCCAGGGGCCAATGAGGGTGTCGTTGCTCCGCGCGCGCACCACCCGCACCATGGCAACTGTGGGTGGTCAAACACCGTTACACCATCCCAAGATGCACCCACCCACTCAGCCCATTGAACCCTAGAAAAGCTTGGACGCAAGCACAGGACCTGTCTTCCTGGGTTTTGTTCTATGGTTGCCAAAAAAAGAGGCTTCTGGGCAGTTTTTGTTCTTTCCTGGAGACCTCTTGATGGTGGCAATCATCACCGGGAGGGTCCGCAGATATGCCCAAAGTTTGCACCGCGCCCGCACCGCACGTGCACCGTGGCAACAGCGCCCTCTGTTTCCACACCTGAGCCCACTCTGATGTGGTGGTGACGGGAGGCGGCTGCGTGAGGGGGTGTTTGCGCTGCCGGGGGCTCGCCAGCCCCTGCAGAAGGCCGCGGAACGGCTCCAGCCTGACGACGGGGTACAACGCGTCCGGGGCCAATGGCGGCCGCGGGGCCTGGGTGCTCGGCGGGGCCGCGGCAGCGGATGTGGGCCAAGCCCTGGCGCGTCCGCCCTGACACTGAGGACGGGAGGCAGGAGGCAGTGGCAGCGTCACCGGCAAAGTGGACTCTGTGCATAGGCCTGTGGGGCCCAGGGGGCGATGCTGCAGCTTCCGCCGCTTGGGGGCGCGCGCGACTTCAGCAACAGCCGGTTCGCCGGGACGTCCAGTCGGTCTCCGCGTCGTCTTCCGGTGACTGGGCTCGCGGCCGCGAACCCACGTTTCGGGGGGTGGCCGAGCCGCGCTGCCATGCGGCCCCTCGGCAGCGGCCGCGGGGTGGCCGTCGTTCCGTGGGCTCTCCCCCCGCGACCCCTCGAAACACAACGGGGCCCAACGCACAGGCCCGTCCCCCCGAGCCGCCGCGGCCTCGCCCCCGTCCGCTGGGGCGCGGCCGTGCGGCGCGGACCCGGGCCCCCCGGGCCTTGCGACGGGCTCAGGCATAGACTCCCCGGCTTCCGTATCGGCGCGGCCCTCGCACGACACAACCCCCTCCCCGACGCCCGCCTCGGCGGGATCGCCCCCTGCCCCACCGCCGCAAACCGGCGCATCACCAAGCGCATCCCCCTGCCTCGTGCCGGGGCTGCCGCACGCGCCTGGGCCCTCGGCACTCGACGGAGACCCTCCTCCGTTGAGATGCGACGGCCCAGCGGCCCCTGCGGCGGGTGCGGGGGCTTCTGTCAGTGCAGCGTCCCCGGCTACGGAATTGCCTGCAGGCGCACGGTCAGTGTCTACGACGCGAGCGTCCCCCATCTCTCCCCCTGCCCCTGCCCCTGCCCCTGCCCCTGCCCCTGCCCCTGCCCCTGCCCCTGCCCCTGCCCCTGCCGCTGGCGATGCCTTAGCCTCGGTTCCTGCGATCGCAACGGCAGCCTCTGCCCTCCCATCGTCAGAGTTGCCCGCCACAGGGCCCACACTCACGTCACGTTGTCCGCTCGCGGCTGCCGCCGCCGGTGCGCGCGCCGACCCCATCGACAACCGCCGCTTCCGTCCGACGTTCTCCAGCCGCAGCCTGTGCTCCGCCGTCACGTGCTCCTGCACTTGCCGCTGCAGCTGCGTGGCCGAGCGGCGGCTGGCCTCCAGTTCCCGCCGCAGCGCGGCGTTCTCCGCCTCCTTCTGCCGCACCAGCGCCTGCTGCTGCTCCTGCACGCGCTGCTGCAGCTGCATCTCCAGTTGGGCGGTGCGGCGGTGGCTCGTGGCCAGCTCCGTCTCCGTGTGCTGCAGCATTTGGGACAACTGCTGCAGCGCCCCCTCGCGGCTCTTCAACTTCGATTCCGCGCAGCCCTTCTCGTCCCTGAGCCGCTCCGTCTCTGTCTCGAGGGCGGCCATGCGATGCCGCGCCGCCTGCAGCTCCCGCCTGCACGCGGCGTTCTCCGTCTCCTGCCGCTGCCAGGCCTCGCTCAGCTGCTGCAGTCTCCCCGGAAGCTGCGCCTGCCCCGCGCACAGGACCGCGTGGATCTGCCGCAGGTCACAGGCATTCGGGTCCGGGGCGGGGTCCTCGGCGTTGGCGATGCACTTTGGGATGCTGCTCTGCAGGAGCCCAATGAAGGCACACAGGTCCTCCGTCAACTGAGACAGCGATGGCAATCCCTGCGGCCCCACGGAGGCGGGGCTTGGCGTCCCGGTGTGGGCGGCAGTGAGCTCCTGTGGCACGCCCTCTGCCATCTGACCATTTCTGCGCGACAATCAACAAACACTTGATCAAGAGGATGCATCACATGCGGGCGGCGTTGTTCGCCGGGCCCACTGCCTGATCTTCGGCCTCCTGCTAGCGCAGGCATCCCGTCATCAACTGAATTGGCCCCCCATATGTACCCCCCGCCCCCCTTGCAATCTCCCCCCTTTTGTCAGGCCGGTTCCCCCCCCCGTGGGGGGAGGGGGGGGTTGCACCACAAAACTGCACCATAGTATCACAGTGTAATCAGCTTCAGCGCCTTCGGTGCCTTGTAAAAATTTTATTTGGCGCCTTTGGCGCCTAGTATTTCCTATGCTTTTTGGGCCAAGTGACCGTTCCCCCCCAGGGGTGGGGGGATTGCAAGAGGGGGGGGGGGGGGTACTTACTGCGTGCTCACCCAAAATGCAAAAGTGGTCAGATTCTGTGTCCGTGCAGCATGTCAGGCGCAGAATGGGTTCTGATAGTGTGCCCTCCTCAAGCTATGCCACACCCCTCTTGACCAGCCGTCTGCAATCGACAGCCCTTTGAGCTCCCTGGATGGAACCCCAAAATAACAGTTCCCTTATTTCTCCCCCTTCCCCAGGAACGATCAACGGTATGCAGCACAGATGAAGCTGTGGACCAGTCAAAACAAGAGCATCCAATGAGATGTTGCGGCTGATATCCCACAGTCTCAGCGTGCCAACTTTCTTCGTCTGCATAAATCAGGCAACCCAATTCTCTTGGTAAAGTTGCGGTGAAGTGGCATGGCAGCCGTTGGGCTTTATTAGATGAAGGTACAGTATGGGGTGAGAGGGGTGTGCGTACAACAGGGGCACGGCCGTGGTGCAGCGCATCACTAGAGTAGAGCAGTCGTACACAATGCATCGGTAATCCGCACTGGCATGGCTGCCATGTGTGCGTGTATTTGGTGGCGGTGTTTGGAGGGAGGGTTCTATGATGTTGGTGGTAGAATCCTCTACTACTACCACTACTGCTATTTTTGGCAACCAAGCCCTAGAGACCTGCAAGAAACCAAAGATTGTTCAAACTAGAAGTTTAAGACAATCACTTTTTAGAAATTAGATATTAGAAGACAGAACTTTTAGAATTCTTTTGGAACGCCTTATGTTCGCAGGTTTTCTTGCAAATGACGTTCATTTGCGAACTTCCCAAATGATTGGCAACCAGTGCTTCCCACCACCTCTTGCCAAGTCCTCATGGTGGCAAGGGCCTTCCGGCCCTGGTGAACCGGCAGGAAATTGGCAGCAAACAAGGGCAGCTGCTTCCCTCCACCTCTTGTAGAGATGGGTTGTGGTTGCTGCATTGCGGTATCACGGTGCTGTGAAGGCTGTTTTTGGCAATTTTTTGATGAAGCTGCAACAGTTCTGCAACAGTGCGAGACAGTCTCGGTAATCAAGTACACTCACAGGGGGAATCCTTGCACTAGGCGCGCACTGCGGCTACTTTTAGACTATGATCCCCCTGAAGAGCCCACAGGAACGCCCCTTGGAAACACCCTTAGAATTAGGCGACCCAAACTGGACTGGAGGGGACCTTGAGGGGGACCTTCCCGGTTCTTGTGTCTCACAAGCACAACACAAACTCAGGCACGTGCTCCATCATCCGCTGGTGGGTTGTGGGTTCAGTATTGTGTGAGTGTCCGTGAGTGTATGGAAACAACTCGTCATATAGGGCGGGTGGGCGGGCAGTGACAACCCAAATATAAAAATATTCTTAAATCAGATATGGACATGCATGGGAAATCTGGCGATTCCCTACCGTGAATCCCTGATCAACCTCTGTTTTCAACTTGTGGTACAACCACGCTTCCTCATCAGCAGGGATGCGGCCTCTCATAGGGCATTCGATTGTGGTCAAGCAAAAACCGGGCAGTCCGTCACGTCAACTTGACGGGCCACACCAAAGCTTGGGAGTCCATCACCCCAACCCAAGGGCCCACACCAAAGTGTGGGAGTCATGGTGAAGATGAGCAAAAAAAAAATGTGAAAAGGGGTGGAAATGGGTGAAAGTGGGTGAAAATCCAAAAATGCCATATCCCCCATGTGGAAGAAGCTAGGGGCAACAATGATGCCCCTAGTATCACAAAGTATGGGTCTCCAGTACGGCTAGACGCCCAAATAGTTGCACTGTGCGCGCACTGCGCTAAGGGCGCCCCCACAAAATATAGCATTGCAACTTCCCTTGTCAATGACAGGCGTCATGGTCGGCTCTGAAGGAGCTACTTACATTTCTAGCCTGAGCACACCCAAGGTGCGATTGCTAATCCACTGCGATTGCTAATCCATGCCCTTGTGTGGAAAATTGGCCTCACCTTTGCATACCCTTGTTTGGGGGGACTAGACTGGTGTGGATGGAGACAATCGCACCTGTCCTATTGCCTGCTTGGCAGGACACGGATGCTTTGCTCATGGAAACGTGCACATGTCGTCAGGGGTTGTGCCCCTTTGCCTCTGCAGATTTTTCATGATGAAGGCTATTTTTGGCAAGTTCTTGGATGTTAGGACTGGTCTCCCATTGCCCCCATGGTTCGTTTGACTGTTGTGCTCTACATTGCGTGTCCACTTCTGGAAGATGCTTCACCAGCTTGCAGACCCATGTCTCTTTGCAGCATTTCTTCTGATTCCGGATCAGGGGCTCATGCTGTTAGATGAAATATGGGATGGTTGAGAGACCTACAAACATGCGACCTCTGATGGGGACCACGGGTGTGCATTTAGTAAGTATCCATCCTAGGTACAGCCTGCCGGTCAATAACTGTCTATGGCCCAAACCAGTTTGAGCACCCGGGCTCCCTCAGGGAGCGGCGCTGCTCCTGTATTAACGCCCCTAAGGAGGCAGGCAGTGCCCTGCGGGCATTCAGCTCAAAATCCAGTGCAAGCTCCATGAATGAGACTTGGTGGCATCCTAGGATCCAGTGCATTAAATGCACTCCAATGCATTGAATGTATCACGTTGTCTTTTTTGGCCCCACATCTGTGGGCATTTCGAAAAGCCCCACAAGAAACTGATGCAGGTTATACTTCACCAAAGGCAGGGCTAGGGTGGCACCCCTGCCACAAAGTGAACTGAATGCGGACTAGACAGTGAGATCTGCAGACGACCACACGTCACGCCAGTTGTATTAAACTATTGTTTATTTTTTATTCCTTATTTATTTCTTAAACAAGGGTCTGGTTTTGGGTCCCACGCGTGCGTCAATTATATCAAGCCTTGAAAACACCTGCATTGTCACACAAGATGTATGCAACGAAGGTGAAGAGAAGATGAATGCATGGCGTTCCGTCATGCGTTTGTTGGACAAGTGAGGAGATGACATTTGAGATGAAAGCAAGAAATTCAATTGAGCAGAATGCCTTTGTTGATTCCAAAGTTGGATTGGGGCAACATTCATCCGTGATCCAATTTCGATAATGGCCACCGCCACCAAGCTGTAGACTCCAGCAGCGCTACATTCAATCCTGCATTGCATGGACACATTTGCATACAGTCCTACCCAAAAAGGCTAAAACAAAGCCACAATCGCCACAACACATAACTGTGCCTCTAATCTTACTTTGCACATGGCAGCTAAAGGCTGACACGTGCCACACCCTTTAACCTGACTTGCTGGGTTATGCAAGCGCAGTAATGCACCTTGTGTAGGGCTCAGTTTTGCCATGCCTTTAAGAAAAAATCGAGTTCCCTTTCGACAGTGACTGGCAAACAGCATGTCATACATGGCAAAGCACTTGGAACGATAATATACTAAATGTAAGTTCAAGATGTCCAGCAAATGAAACTCTTGTATCCAACCACCTTTCCAACCGCAATAAAACAAAGTATGCACATGTGTGCGCTTTGGGGACACCATTAGGCAGGGAGAGTTCCATGCACGTGGGAGAATGGGACATTGAATTCAGGCTGTAAAGGAAGCCGTTTGTTGCCATGACCCACCCTTAATAATCCACCTATAATTCGGAGCTTCGTGCGTGTTGTGTGTGAGCATGTCATGTGTGGCGGTAATATCACATTAAAGAAGGCAGCCGTTACTTTGCTTAGAGGTAGCGCGGTCATACCCTGTGGCTTTACAATGGGCCTGAGCCTATTCCTGTCCAAGTCGCTGTTCTGTAAGAGGTTAATTGCGTGGTTACGGAGCGACCCCAACGTGATATCAACAAACGTGGCGCAATAGAGGGACCGACAAGAGGAGACCATATCTGTTGACTGGGAGACCACCCGTGGCCACTGTGGAGCCTGCATTCGCAGTGCAGGCAGCGCCCACATGCTCCCCGTGTTGCGCGGCGGGGGGACCCTTGCGGGGTCACTGGGCCTGCTGCATGAGCCCCATGCGCGGCGGGCCGCCCGGGGGCGAAACCTGCGTCCTAATGCTGGTACCAGGCGCGAGACGCCATGGGCGGTGATCGCCCTGGCCCCTGCAGGGCCCACATCTCCTCCACCCCCTGTCCCCCGGGCCTAAAACTTACGCCGACGTGCCCAACGGTCGGCCCACAGCGAAGGATCCCGGAGCTGCGGGTCGCCCGACTACCCCCTCTGCCCCCCGGTCCTGTGTGTGTTACGGTGTCCAGTGCTCGTCGCGGGGGCACTGTGCGCTGGCTGGCGTTCTCAAGGAGAGACGGGTAACTTGACGCCAGAGTTGGCCCGGACGCAAAGCACCAGCCGAGACACAGTAGCCAGCACGACAAATAACTCTGTGTTGGATGAGTATTGGGCTGCAAGGAAAATCAATTTGTGAATACAGAGGCCCAAGCCATCAAGTGCTGGCTCAGCAGTGATGAAATAGGGTTGTGCTGAAGAAGTCAGAGAATCGACAAAATATGCATACAGGATGCATTACGAAATTCATAGCTCGGCTTCCTTCATTGAAAAGAAAAGAACCGTTTCTCACTGCAAGGAAGCACCAGCCAACCAAAAGGCTGCTGCCGGTTGATCGCCAACTGACAAATGTTAATTGCACACCATCAACTGGCTATAACTACCAACTGCTGTCAATCACTGCCAAACTGCCTTGTTGAAGCACGGACTGTATCAAGTGCGGTGAGTTGAACACCAACTGCTGCCTGTTCACCACAGGTTCGTCACTTAGGTTAGTCGGAAAAAACAATTCTCACACACAAACAGCTCTGATACACAGCTATAGACATTTCTAACCGCGCTAAGAGCTCCATCCTGACCTCCAATCTATTGAGCGGGAAATCCCAGAAGTACATGCATGCCTGAAATCTCGCTTCTGCGCCAGTTTTGCCTGCAACCTTCACAGTATGCGCAAGTCCAGATTCATGCATACAAAAAGCCACATGGCAGGGGCTTCCCTATGATGTTCCAGCAGGCATGAACACCAAGGCTCATTATCTACAAAACACAATACTTGTCGACCTGGCCCTTGGTCCCTGATGCCAGATGAATTAATTCCTATCATCCTACGGAACGCTTTGAGGCATCCGGTCCAGAGTGGGCCCGATCAAGCATTTATAGGGTTGCGGATGTGCTAAAAGCTGTCGCGGTTGCATCCGTTTGTTGACAGACACAACCTTCTGACAGCATCACACACTGCAAAACCAAAAATCCTCAGATACCATGATACCCAAATGTGCCAAACAGCAATGACAGAGTGTATGACAGAAAAAAAGGTCTGTCTTCGTAACAGTGAAGGTGATGCTGAACAGCAGCAGCAGCAGCAGCAGCACCCGTAACCAGCTTGGAGCCACACTGCAATGTTGTTGAACGTGACCGTGTGCAACATACAATGCTGCAGGGTAGGCGGCGAAGCGCAATCGGAACTGGCTTAGAAATGAAGGGGAGTCTAGGGTGTTTGGTAGGCAGCCCAATGGCAGAGTACACGTGGGAGCTGACGGCTGGAATATGGCCCTGCATGGGACTTGCTTACTCAGGTCAATACGAATTTAATGCAGCCAGATGCATGGTATCCACAGAGCCCTTTCAGAGCAGCACACTGGGATAGCTAGATGCTACGAGGGTTAGCAGAGGATTACGAGGTTCCACGCGGATCTCTATCTTGGACTCGTGAGCATGTGGAGTTGTGCGGCAGCAGGCCTTGGTTCATGCGAACCACAATGGTCACAGACTACAAATTGCTGTTTGCCAATCTCCATAAAGGCGCAATGCAGAGTTGCCATGAAAGCTGAGTCAATGAGTCCGTTGGTGAGATTTCAGCTGCTACACCCCAATACATCTCAAAAGCACAGGGGAATGCAATCAGCCGTGCCAGGGGGCAGAGGGGTTGAAGGGAGGCAATGTGGAAAGGGCAGAGTGGGGGGTTTGAACAAGAGAGGGTCTTCGCCATCCCTCCCGCTTTACTCGCAGCCCCCTGCCTCCTGCGACTGGAAAGGCCATGATTCCTACTCAGCGTCACCCATGACGGCCTCATATCAACAACAAGTACAATCAGCACGTGCGGTGCAGTGGAATGCGAGGAACTGCACAGACCTGGGCCCGAAACACAGAAGGTCTAAGACAGAGAAAGGGGGAGATCGGGGGGCTGATGAGGCACTGCTGCAGTCTACACAGGCCCCCTCCCTCCACCATCCCAGCCCCACACCCTGTCTCCATGCGCCAGCCATGTCTCAGTTCTGCTTCTGTGGTCAGCTCAGCTGAAAGTCCAGTCCGGCCCTACCTCCGCCCTGCCCCGCCCTGCCCCGCCCTGCCCCGCCCTGCCCCGCCCTGCCCCGCCCTGCCCCGCCCTACCCTTCCCTGCCCCGCCCTGCCCTGCCTCTGCCCTGCCTCTGCCCTGCCCTGCCCTGCCTCTGCCCTGCCCTGCTGCTGCATCGAACGAGATACTCTGGCCATTCCACACGCGAACAAACAGAAAGCCCAGCGCCCACCCGTGCCGAAGGCTATCCGTGGTGCTTTCGCTGAGGCCGGCATCCTGACGGGTGACGGCACGCCTTCCACTCTGCAGCTGTCCGTTACCGTCAACTGCCGTCAGGCGAGTGCCGAATGCCGCCAATGGACGCCCCCGTCTGCCGCCTGGCGCTGTCGTACCAAAGAAAGGAGGGCCTACTCCTCAGTATACCCCGGAGCACTTGTTAAGGCCTGGTTCGTGATGCCTGAGTTGCGTCTGAAAGGGCGGGGCCATGGAACACAGACCCATCCAATGGGGGACATCTCGACTCCTGGCGAGAACCTGCGGGCGGAGGGGAGGAACCGGTTCGAACTGGTCCATCGGGCGGACCGGGCGTGGGCGGCCGGCGTAGCCAGACCGATGACAACCGCTGTCGAGCACCTGTCGCCCGCTCTCAATCCGTCGCAATCCTACCACTTTCAATCCTGTTGGCTTTGCCTCGGTTCAGATTTGGCGTGTCCGTCCAATGTCAACGTTTTCTTGGCCAGCACGACGCCGGAAATGGAAGAAGGGCATGATCTGGGCCCCCGCGCTAATCGAAATCGGGAGGGGGCGGGGGCGGCCGCCTCGGCACAGGGGTCTGTAACATGAGGATGGGTGGTGGCGGCGCATGGCACAGTGTCATGCATGACCTGGGGTTCTGGGTTAGTACATGCAGTTTGGGGGGACAGGGATCTGAGTACTGAGCATGTACCACCGGGGGCAAAGGGGGGAGGGAGGGGTGAAGAAGGAATGGCAGCAAAGCAAACGGGCCGACCAGCTGTCTACTTTGCGCCGGATTATCCGGCGCAAATCCAGCGTGAAAAATTTCAAATCCAGCGCAAATCCAGCGTCATCCTTCCCCAACAAGCACACTGTGGAAAATGATCCCTACCCATTCCCAAATGTCCAGTACCCTTGCCGGTGCATTGAACAACATGGACCAACGCATACAAATGCGTCCATGAACAGGTTCTGCATGACCTACAGAGAACACAGTGTCAGTTGACACCGTGTCTCATCTCTATGATGTAGCGCACATTAACCAGCAACCATTAAACAACACTGTAACTGCAACCCTCATACCACATTTGCAAATTACTTTCATGATGACAGTGGAAAATGCAGCTGCATCATTGTCCTTTAAAAAGTGTGTACACTGGGATTTGAACCCAACAAACTGCACTCTGCAAAGCATGGCATAAGCCACGAGACCAAAGGACCTCCGCTTCTTCTTAAGGGGTAAGGACTGTTTATTGCCTGGGGCCATGTCTAGAAAGAGTGCCAATCCAGTGTAAATCCAGCGTCACATTTTTCAAATCCAGCGCAAATCCAGCGTCAACTACCCAAAAATCCACCGCAAGTAGACAGCTAGGGCCGACACATCCGGGAAAATCGTAGCATTATTTTTGCGCATCGAAAGGGGTAGGGGTCGCGTGGAATGCCTGGTGTAGCTCGAACCCCGCAATCGGCCTCAAGTGCAGGCCATTGCTGAGCAACAGGGGGACAGTGGTCCCTAAAGTCAAGCGTCAGGGGCGACTCTGGACAATGCTACAGGGGAGGGTACCTCAAACTGTTCTGAAGTCTGCAGAAAAAGGGCCTTTCAGGAGCAGGCAATCACTTGGGCCCCCCCTTGTGATGTGCATGGGTGGGTGGGCGTTCGCCTGGGGGGGTCGGCTCCAGGTCGGCAGCGAGGCGTACCACAGAGTTTCAGTATTTGACAACTTGGCACATCCTGCCACAAGCCTCCAAACCCCTCACAATCTTCTAGAATCCACTGCAAAATCTACCAAATATCCCCCACACGGCCCACCACTGTTGACTCTTAGGGCCGTACGTGTGCCAACGCAAAGCCTTGGTTTGCAGTGTAGCCCAGTCTGCAGATGCTGGGACAGGTGTTCACCAGAGGGTGACATGATGATAGGAAGCGGCAGCCTGAGACTTCATCGATTCGCACAACGAAGGGGACGCCCGAAGATGAATCACTGTTACGAAACGAGATTCCCTCCACCTTCTAATTCAGGCTTTGAAAAATGGCGACGGTGGTGGGTGGTGGTGGTGGGGGAAGCAGAGAATGAAGATTCAAAAATTGCAGGAAAAAGCAGAAAAACTGTAGGGCAAGCAGGCAAAAAGGCAGCCACCCCAGATCAACAGCGTAAACCTGTACCAGAGCGTTCACTGCATCCTCTGCCGACCCACAGTCTTACCCCAACAAGATGAACAAAAGGGCCGGTCCGACAAAGTGGTCCCCAGGCGGTCCTTAACGAAGAAAAAAAAAAGAAGAAGAAGAAGTGTTCCTGTACCCAGGTTTCCTAAAAATGCCCACGGGCACACCATGTGTTGGCGGTTGGCGACTGGCGGTTGATGGCGGTTGGTGGTGGTTGGCGGCACTTGGTGGTTGGGGATTGGTGGTTGATGGCGGTTAGCAGTGGTTGGCGGTTGGCGTTTGGTCGCCGCTGGCGGTTGGCGGCAGTTGGCGGTTGGCGGTTGGTGGCGGTTGGCGGTTGGTGCCCGGGGGGGCGACTACAACCGGTCCTGATGCGACCCACCCCCCAGCTATCTGTCAAAACTCGGGGGGGGGGGGGGCAGTTGGGGGGGGGGGTCCAGCCGGGGGTCGGGGGGGGGGGGGGGCAGTTGGGGGGGGGGTCCAGCCGGGGGTCGGGGGGGGGCAGTTGGGGGGGGGGGGGGGTCCAGCCGGGGGTCGGGGGGGGGGGGTCAAGCCGGGGGTCGGGGGGGGGGGTTGGCCAGGGGTCAGGGGGGAGTCCAGCCAAGGGTGAGGGGAGGGGGGTTAGGGTTAGGGTTAAGGTTAGGGTTAGGGTTGGCCCTAGGGTTAGGGTTAGCCCTAGGGTTAGGGTTAGGGTTAGGGTTAGGGTTAGGGCTAGGGTTGCTGTTAGGGCTTGCAGCCCTCCTGTAGCCCTCCTTCAGGTCAAAATTTTTTCTTGTTGTTTTAACACAAATATGAATTCTCTACAAAATTTTGAGTATTTTGAGTATAAACACATAGTATGAAAACAAAAATTGGCGCCTTCGGCGCCGGACAGTTTTCTCTAGGGACACTTGTTGGTGGCTGACCCGGCACCACTATCTTTCAAAACCCGGGGGGGGGGGGGGGGGGGGGCTGGGGGGGGTCGCATACAAGGAACGGGCCCGGCCGCCCCCCCGTGGACCGCACGATGTCGTCTTGGGTCTCCAACATGGAGTGGAAAAGGTGGGCCAGTTAACCTCAATAGCATTGGGGGGGGGGGGGGTTGACTGAATGCGATCCAAAGTGGCTACGTAACCCCTAATCCCTGCTGTCCCGGGGCCCTCGAGTGGGGAAGAAGTAGACTAGCAACATACCGTTCCCTTGTTCCAACAACAAGGCGATAAATTGGCTACATATCCCCTACCGTGTTGGGGTCTCAAAAACGGAGAGGAATCCAAATGGCCTTTATTTGCTCAAGGTCTCCAAAGCGGAGAGGAATCAACGTGATTGTGCGACCCCTACCTCGGGGTCTCCACAACAGGGAGGATGAGAGTGGCTACATAACCCCTGCCTTCCCGGGTTCCCTAGCTTGGGAAAGTCTAGGATAGTGTTTGGTACAGTGTTGGTCCGGGGGATTTCGGCCCAAAAAGATGCCTAGTGCGCACCTACTGCACTCACATTCCCTCTATGTTATGCCAGCTTAAGTCTAGGGTTGGTTGCCATGAAAGGTACAAAAATTGCCCAACCATGCCTATGCGCCGACAGGGTGTGTGGGCCCCCTAGATAGTGAGGGTGTACCCGTGCACAACACTTAGCAACACAGGCCTCTAGCGTCATAAAACACATCTCGCCGCTTCACCACTGCCATGGCAACCATCGTGGATTTTATCAATTGCACTACTATGTCGCGCGAGCAACACCTGAATGGTATGGGTGTGTTGGTGCCCCATTTTATGTGGTACCAAAGATACATGCCTCACGAAATAATTGTTTAGTGCCCATGAGTACCCCCCGGGGTAGCATAGTAAGGGGCTACGCAGTAGTTGGAACATGGCACACACACACACACACACACACACACACAGCGAGGACAACCAAAGCCACAACCCCCTAAGGCCAAAAGCACAAGCAGACACGACACAGAAATACAGGCTAGGCGCCTTTCTACAATACACAGGCGCAAAGGGCAATGACAATGACACACGCACACACACACACACACACACAAGAGCAAAGACACACACATGCACACACACATTTGCAGCAGAGCACAAAACACACTTGCGTTAAATGCTCGAAATTTTCATCGGTGAGCTCTTGTGGTTCGCCGTCAGCAGCCAATAACTGCATCCACAGAACGCAGCAAAGGAAAAAGTAGAGAAGTGGGCGCTGCATGTAGACAATAAATGGTCTGCAAAATCAGAAATGGCAACTGATGCATGCCACATGAACGTTCACAGATGAGATGAAGAGATTCCAAAGGATTCAGGTGTTTTAGAGTGAAAACATCCACAGCACACAACAATGCAGTCTGAGTCTGATTATCTGGGTCCCTCAGTGGCAGGTTTGAGAGAGGGCAAGGGCATTGGGAGAACTTTTTGACGTCCCTGAGCCCTCAGCATATGCACAAGCCCGCGCGAAGGACAGCTGCAGAGATCCCAAATCAGCGCTCGCACCGCCCAACTTGCCGTTGATGCGAAATGCAAACTATTTAAGATGGATGAGACCAATCTCCGAAATCCCCGTCAAATGGACTGCTTGGTGCATCTCAATGTCACGGTCATAGATGAGTTGTTTGCACTGATTTCAAGAGAAAAAAAAGCCACATTGCCTGATGCCCCAGTGGGGCGCTCTGGCGTGCTTCTTTTGCCCTTGTTCGTTCTCTCACATCCCTCGCACCCTGGGCACAATGAGGGGAGTTCTGTGAAGAATAGGCGATCCGGGCAGGGAGCACTGCCGCGTGTGGCATGACGAAACACCGCCAGAGCCGGGGGACAGGGGACGGGGAATGTGCCGTGCACAGCGCGTTCTGCATTTTTACCTCTTTTGAACGTTGGGGTCCGAGGCCCTCCGCTCCCAGGGGCTTTATCACTGAAACAGAGCCTCCGATATCTCACACTCCTTTGCCTTTGCCCTTGCCCATTCTTTGGCTGGCACCTGCTGGGGTGGCTGGACTTGCAGGGAGCGGTGGCCAGCTTAGCTCATCGGAATGAAACGGCGGTGAGGCTCGGCGGCGGTCCTCGGCCGAAAAAATCGGCGGCGGTCCGCCCGGCCGAATCGGCCGGCCGAACTGCCGGCTCATTCCGATACCCCCCCCACCCCATGTGCCTCTTGAAAAAGCAAAGTCCCCCTCTTAGGCCCTTTAAATAACATGACTCCTGCGGTGGCCACAGGCCGCCTTTTGTGTGCACCGCCTTGTGTAGGCACCGCATTCTGTGTGTACCGCCTTGCCTGTGGCCCTTTAAATAACATGACTCCTGCGGTGGCCACAGGCCGCCTTTTGTGTGCACCGCCTTGTGTAGGCACCGCATTCTGTGTGTACCGCCTTGCCTGTGGCCCCTTAAATAACATGACTCCTGCGGTGGCCACATGCCGGGGGGGGGGGGGGTGCGTCGGAACGGCCCGGCGGTTCGGCCGGCCGGTTAGGTTCTGGCGGTTCGGCCGGCCGAATCGGCCGACCAACACCGCCGCCAAGCCGAACCGCCGGAACCTAACCGGCCGAGCCGAACCGCCGCCAAGGGTACTGCCAGTTCATTCCATCCAGCCGGCCAGCTTCATTCGGTGTGAGAAACTCGTGGCGCTACTCCCAACTCCAAGGAGTCTGCAGCAGGGAGTAGGATGCTCTGGGTCTGGGTGTAAGAGGCCGCTTGTAGGCAGACGTTCCGGTGCCCCACTGCCTCATGTAACATGATTGGTGGTGGGGGGGGGGGGGGGGGGCAGACATAGTGAACTGAGCATTGCATGGCACATGGCACACGGTCCAACAAAATCATGAGTCACCGATCATATTGGGCTGCGCATGGCTGAGTATCACTGGGCACCACAGTGCACCCACTCCGTTGAATCCTCGGAGTCAGGCTGGATGCCAGCGGCCAGTCTGAGCCTTACTGCAGAGGTTGTGGAGTCGTGGGCCCGGATGTAGGCAGGCCCTTTGCCCCCTCCCAGATCAGCGCTCGGCCAACGGCAAGCACCGCCACTTTTGGGTTGAGGAAACTCGCAGCCCCTGGCAAAGCCCTAAGGGACTGCCTCCGCTGTGGATTCTATGGCTTGAAGCTCTGAGGAGTTGAGATCCAGGGGGATCACCACAACGAGCCATTTTGCAAGGGGTTACAAGGCTGTCCTTCAACACCAACAAAAGTCCCTCCGGCTTCCAAAAACGGCCATCATTCAACTCGGACTCCACCACTTGGCATCAAAATGCCGTTGGCTATCCTCCGACTGGGGTACGCGAGCCCCAACCGCCGTCGACCTCAGGCTGTCCTCGAGGGCGGTAATGGAAACAGATTGACGTGATTCTTGAAGGAAGGCCCTGGAGGTATGTTGGCGCAGTCGCGGTGCGGGAACGGTAATTTACGGGCACCAAAGCGAATGTGTGTGTGTGTGTGTGTGTGTGTGTGTGTGTGTGTGTGTGTGTGTACGTGTGTGTGTGTGCGGTCAGGTGGTTAGAGGTCTACACCCCGGCCCAGGTCTCGAAACCGCTCCCTTCCAGAGGCCAGTAGTGTGCCGTAGTGGGACTGTGAAGAGGTGCCACTTCGCCCACACTGTTTGCTCTTCTGCGCAAAATGTACTGGACGGTTTTGCCCGTCCAACCGATAAAAGGGGGGACAGCCGCGCCGCCACATCGGACCCCCAAAAAAATACCCCATCTTGACACCAACGGCCCCCTGGTGCTTGCCGGGGGGGGGGGGGGGATGTGGACTGCAGGCGCACTGCAGGGCGCCTTCTTCAAGGGCACAGGCCCGAGCCCTCCAAACCCGCCCCAGTCCCGACGCACCTCATTGCTCAGTGCCCCCTGGAGGGGGGCGCCGTTTGGGACCCTCGCTGAGCCACCCGACCCGACCAAATCAGAAAAAAAAGCTTTTGAGTGAAATCAAATTGACTCAAGGAGCGGGGAACGCGGGCAGTTTGGGGGGCACTGAACTTGTTTGGGGGCCTCCGGCACCCTCCGGCCCTTCCCGAAGTGTGTTCCTCCCCGAGCAATGCATAGCAGCATCGCCTCACAGCAGCGCCCAGCCTCGCCCCGCTCTCACCGCACCCTTGACCTCCGCCCTGTCGTCCCCTCTGCCCAGTGGTCTCAGCCTTGCGAGTCAGCCCAGCTCACAGCCACAGGTCTTCAACGCCTGCTCCATGACCGCCTCCGTGATGCCTGGGGCACCCTCGGACACCGCCAGAGCCTGTGCCATCTCCGCCACCAACATCAGGGTCTTGACGCTGATATGGGCCGGCAGCAGCGACAGGATGGCCGCCTGAGACGTGGTGAAGGGTGGGGATGGGAACGGGGCTGGGGCTCAGGAGGAAGATGAGAGCAGGAACGGAGATGGGCCAGGCTCAAGGGCAGGAGGTGAGAGGTGGGAGCTGGAAGATAAGGGGCTCCTGCTTGACACTTCCTGCTTGACAAAGGGCTTCTGGTCCCTCAACGCCAGGCTCCCATTGATTTGATCTCGGGTTCATGAGTGGCTGGCGCGTGGCTCGCCCTGTGCGCTGCAAGTTGTTGCCCTCTCTGACGAGACCTCACGAATATTGGGGCAAATCAGACTACTCGCAGGGATGGGGAGGTTGACCCCGCCCCCACGCGCGCTGTCAGATGATACGATGACGTTCACGAAATGGCGCCGACCCAATGCGGTGGGTGTTGAGGCGGTTGTCACAGACCACCCCTGCCCTTCTGCAGCATGCCCTGCACCCAGCTGAGGGTCGTTGTTCACACAAAAGGCTTGTAAAATGGGCCATCGACACCAAATTATCGGAAATCGCACCAGAACGCATTCAAGTTGTAAAACTTACGAACATCAGCGCTTGGGGGATTTCAGCGGAGCATTGGCTGCACCAGACAGTGCGCAGCGCATCGCAGGACACGAACCCTGACGGCACGGTTCTCCGCAGCTTTGTGTGGCCCCCCACCGGATGAAATCGGGATCTGTGACACCCGTCCCTGTGGCATGTGGGATGTAGATATGTACGGATACGCGCACGTGTACGTGTATCCGTATATACGCATATCCGTATACGCGACGTATACGCGTGTATACGTACAGCCCTCGTGGGATGAGGGTGGGTGGTGGTGGTGGAGGGGGCGAGGGTGTGAGCACTGCATCGGTGCGGTGGATCTTCGATTTTCCCTTTTTATACCTGGGGTCCGGGTCACCGGGCCAGCCATCCCGAGGGGCGTTAAGAAGGTCTGGTCAGCTATAAAGGCTGAAGTAGGTGTGCCGGTTGGTACTTTCGGGTTCACTGGTTTGAGTTTCCTCTCCCGAACATCAGCAACGCACCTCGTCAGTCTTAGACGCGTACTGCACTTTCAGGATCGACAGGACTCGTTCAATGTCGCCGGCCATTTTGCTGAGCTGCGGGATGTGGACAATGGCGTTGAACTGCGCAGACAAGTCCGTGCTCTCCAAGACGTCCAGGTTGGACGTGGTGCCCAGGATCAGCAGCTTCTTCCCCGCGGGGGGGGACGCCCGCAGCAGCGTCAGGATGGTCTGCAGCAGAGGGTTGGAGAAGCGCGGGCCCAAATGCACGTACTCGATCAGGCGCTCGACGTCGTCCAGAATGATGACGCTGAGGGGGGACTTGTACGCGTCATCGAAGATCTTACGGATCAGATTGCATTTCGAGATCTCTCCGTAGCTGCGAGCGGGAGAGGGCCAAAGTGCGGGAGAGGGAAGGGCATGCGGAAGGACGTATAACAGTGTGAACATGAGCTTCCGCAATGGTGTGTGCATGACCGTGAGGCAAGCATCACACTGGCGAGGGGGGGAATACTGTGGCGCGTCGGAGGGATGGTACTGCAGGGCCATCGACGCATGTCACGTGGTGCAAGCATGCCGTCGAGGGAGTCCTACCCCGCGCCCTTGCGCAAACAGCGGCCAAACCCCAGACGGCACAACACAACGACATGGCTTTGGCCCTGGGCGCATGGGCCTTGAATCCACCCTTTTCACCGTCCCACTCCACTGCAGCAGGAGCTGCAGGTGCAGCGTGCGGTGTATTGCAGACCCATATCTGCCTCAACGGAATGAAGGAACGGTTAGTTCCACGGTTCCAAAACGTGAGGGACACATCATCGCACTGTCAGGACAGGGGAGGTGGGTGGGGTGGGGAGTCAAACAACCCGTGAGGATCGAGCCCAACCTCCGAGATGGTCCTGATGACCTGCAATGCCGAGCAGAAATGGAGGCGGGGATGATCTGAATGCAAAGGATCCTCTGGGCGCAGGAGGTGGAGGACTGGTCTGGGAATTGAGGAAAGCAAACAGGGCTGACCAGACATGGGGCTGTAGCACCGCAGGAGCACGACTTTGTTCAGAAACCCCGACACGACACAACACAACACAACACAACACAACACAACACAACACAACACAACACAACACAACACGGCACAGCACAGCACGACACGAAACAGCACAGGTTAGGTTCGCAGTCCTTGCCAGTCCTTGGGAGGGGGGGGGGGGGGCTGAGACGTACTGCTATGATGGTAATCCCTTCATCCCTCTGGACACAGCCGTGCCAAGGGGCACGTGCGCGGGGCAGCGGAACCACCACAGCGTGGAATGCGAAACAGTGGGTTTCAGGGATGGCAACGGGGCGGGGGGGGCAGACTCGTGGGGAGGTTGAGGAGGTGGCCCGGACATGCGGCTGGAGGCTGCAGCACTGACAGGCCCATCACGAATCAGGACGAGATGCTGCTGCATGGCACGAGCGGGTGCCGGTGGTGGCGCACTGCAGGCGCCCGGGCATACCCGATCAGACTTGCGGTGGACACGACCTTGACGAAGGGGAACTCGCTGTTCAGCGCCACGGCCGCTGCCACGGCGGTCTTGCCGGAGCCCTGGGGGCCCTCCAGCAGCACCGAGAGACTGTCCGTGCGCGACGAGGACTTGAGCTGCTGAATGAAGGAGAGCGCGTTGGCCTTGATGCGGTAGGACTCGGGGCCGTAATCGAACAGGCCGTTGCGCGTCAGTTTCTCTAGCTCCACTTCGGCCTGGCCCAACGCGGGCCGGACCTGTGCAAAACACCGGCGGAAAAGAGCGCGCCGACGTCCGTCTGCGAACGGGTTTGCAGACGCTTTGAACGTGCAAATGGCCTTGAAGGTGTTGGAGGGTGTCATTGCACCGCGTCCGCACCGCGGCAACTCTTAGTGGCCAAACGGCGGTGCACCATCCCAAGATGCACCCACCCAAACAGCCCATGGAACCCGAGAAAAGCGGAGGTGGAAGCACAAGGCCTGTCTTCCTGGGTTTTTGTTACGGTTGCCCGTAAATCCCAGAGGCTTATGGGGCGTTTTTGTTGTTTCCCCTAGACCCCCTTTGATGGTTGCTGCTCTCACCGGGAGGGTCCCAGATGTACCCAAAATTTGCACCGCGTGCACCGTGGCAAGAGCGCCCTCTTGGGGGGGGGGGGGGGATTCAACGCGGTGTGGGTGTGCCCGGTCATACCTGCGGTTTCACGCACTTTGGGTGTGTTTTGTGGAGGCGTGCCTCCGCGTCTGGCGGCGCGATTCTCGAGGGATCCCCCCCGACCGAGACTGCGGCTAGCGGAGGCTGATCGGCGCGGCACATGAGCCGCCCGCTGCACATCGGGTGTGAGCGCTGCTGGTCCTTGGGCCTTGTTCTCACAGGGGCCTACGGGCAGACATCCGGTGTGCCACGGATCAGGGCTCGTACGGACCGATGACGCCTTTGAACGGGGGCCGCCTGATCGGGGCTGGGGGGGGGGGGGGGGCTTCAGCCTTTAAAGGAGGGAGACCCTCCAGATGTCCACCCCCCCCCCACACACACACTGGGGTCTCCGGGCACCATCTCAAGCAACAACAACCGATGGCACAAAGATGTACAGATCCACAGCGATGGCCATGGGAGAAAGAGGCAAAGGAACGGAAGGCACAAGGCAAGCCATCGGGGGGTACTTGCGCCGCATGCCGCCCGCGTTCCCACGCCGACAGGACTGCCGCACGATCGCCCTCCCCCCCCCCACACACACACAAAACACACTTCCCACTCGGCCCGTTCCACTCCCGCGAGGTTGCCCCCAGTTGCCCTTACAGTTGCGCCGCATCAAATGCTTCACCCACGTAACGTGGAGCGCCGGGGGAAACACATTGGCACTTGACCTTATCTCGAATCCCATCGTCCCTGACGTCTGCCGGACCGGGGGGCACAAAGGCTCAGCGAGTGCGCCGGTTGATGCTTTCGGTTCTCTGGTCTGACTTTTCAAGAGGGAGTTGTCTCCACTGGTCGGCCACGGATAGGCTACGGGCTGTTGGGAGGTGAGAGCGGGGCCAACGTGCTTCCGCTCACGGGTGCTGCTTCTATCCCTTGGCGTCCCTCCCATCCCGACGCCGGCATGTTCTACACAAAGTCCTTCCCAAGGGCGGGGGTCTATAAAGGCGTGCTGGTCGGTCGTGGGGGGGGGGGGAGGGGGGGGCTGGCCTGAAGGCATGCCAACCTCATCGAAGGCCGACATGAAATCGGCGCGCGTCAGCACCACATCCATGTCCTTCTGCTGCTGCTGCTTCCCGAGGTTGTTGACATCGATGAACTTGTTGATGGCGAAGGACTGGGCGCTCCGCACGAGCCCTGAGATCTCGGCCCCGCTGAAGTTCGTGGCCAGCGTGGCGAGCTCGCGGATGTCCACATCGGAGCCCAGCATGTTGTTGTCGCGGGCGCGCGCCGTGTGAATGTTGAAGATCTGCACGCGCCCCTCCAGGTCCGGCAGCCCGATCTCAATGTGGACCTCAAAGCGGCCCGGCCGCATCAAGGCCTAGGCAGAGGTGCAGGGCGGGGCCGCCTTCAGCTTCGCTTGGGGACCATCCCACCCCTCCCCAAACGGCAAGCACTGGCCTGCCGGCTCGGATTGCAGGGGGAGGGGTGACGCGGCATGAGGGGCAGAAGGGGCTGGGCCGGGGTCTGGGCGGGAGGTGGGTCAAGGGAAGGGGCCCAGGGGGGCAGGCAAGGGCAGCGAGCGGGGGAAGAGGGGACAGGAAATCAGGAGGATTGGACGGGGACGCTCTATGGGACAGAGCCGACATTGCCCCCCACACGCCCCCCCCGGTCCCATCTTTTTCGGTGACATTCAAATTGGGAGGCAATGCAGTTTGGTTGCCAATACGCATGCAAAGTGTACTCACAAGTGATCAGCAAATACAAAATGCGCACCATTGTGCCCGTTTTTTAAGCAGCACAAGAAGCGCTATGACTGCAATGTGTACGCTGACACGTGGATTTTGAATTGTGTGACGTCCTACAAGCCAATTTTGAACCGGGTCTACATGGTGATTCACTGATACAAGAGCACTTAGAATACTTGTCATTTCCGATTTCCGGGAAGCATCATTTTGAGGCTCACTTGCTTTGTGGTACAATCGAGGGCCTGTGGACATAGCTGTTTGCAGCAGCGAATCAATAGGGTGGCAAGGTGCCTGAAATGCAACCTGCAATAACACATGGTGGTGTGCCTGCGCCCTTGGATCCCATCCTCTACCAAAGCAACCCAAGCAACCCAAAAACACCGTGCTGAGGTATGCCATCCCATCCCACCCCATCCCAAACCAAACCAAACCAAACCACCCCCTTCTGTAAAAGCCACCCCCCCCACCACCACCACCCTTAAGCAGGGCAGGGTGGGACGGTCCCCCGTGCCCTATGTGAAGTTGACCCCGTTCTGGAGGCGATGGCCTTGGGCCTTTGCCTGACTCCAGCTGTGCTTTGGATGTGGAGAATGAAAGATTTCCAAACCAGTTTCAATCCTGAAAAGTATTCCTTGGGACGGGTGGGGGGTTACTTCTCTGCATGGATCTCAGAGAGGCTCAGAGCCAAGGGGTGGTGGTGCACTTCAGTTTTGGATCCCGAACCCTTCGCCGTGAGCAGGGGGGTTTAGGGGGGAGGGGATCGAAATTCTATTGCCTTCGGCAAGGCACCTCAAAGAGAGGCGACTGATGTGGAGGCTGAAACCGCTGTGGAATGGCAATTGGTATGGGTTGCAGTGTTGGGGCGTTGCAGAACGCCACGGGGGACTGTGGCATCAGGGCGCGAAATAGACGCGGTATGGGCAACCCGGCATGTGTGGCGCAACATTGGTTGAAGAAACACAGCCTCAGTCTTGAGGGCCGCAGGCTTGGAGATGTCATCTTTGCCTCTCCACTGCGACGGCCCATTTTCCCTACAACAGGATTGTTTACAGAAGGTTGGGTGGAAAGCCTATAAAGACTGGCAGGGCACAGGCAGAGGGCTTTTAGGGCAGTGGGCAGAAGGGGGGGGGGGGGGGGGAAGCAGCCACAACAAATTGCACAGTGTCCAGGGCCGAGAAGATATTTCGTTCAATGCTTCTGTTTGTTTGTTGGTAATACCGCGGAGCCCCAAACGGGCAGCAGAGACACGCCATCGCACCTCGTCGAGCATGTCCTTGCGGTTCGTCATCCCGATGACGATCACGTTGTTGACTGCGTCCACACCGTCGATCTTCGACAGCAACTGGTTGACGACGCTGTCGCCCACGCCGGTGCCGTCACGCGAGGCGCCGCGCTGTTTGCAGATCGCGTCGATCTCATCAAAGATGATCAGGTGCAGGTCGCTCTCCTCCCCTTTTTCCGCGTACTCTGCCTCTGCGTCAGCGAACAAGTTCCGGATGTTCTCTTCGGACTGGCCCACATATTTGTTCAGAATTTCGGGGCCGTTGACCTGATGTGCGTTGTTTGTGGGTCGAGGTCGTCATAGTGCCCATGACCCGGCGGATCTCACAGGGTACGTCACCAGGCCACGGCTTACCGTTACGAGGGGGGGGGGGGGGATGGCAGCCTGGGCTCCTCCGCCTGACCCACCCACCCACCCGCATCAGAAAATCGAGGTGATTTTCCTGAGGAAAAAAATGAAATCTATCAAAGGGGCCCGAGGTCGATTCTAGGTACGCAAACTTTTTTATGGCCTCTGACACCCCCCCCCCCCGGTATAGGCTACGGTCGTAACTAAGCCTAGGCCTGTACCCCACCCGCCCCGTTCCGACGCTTCAGACCCGAATCCCGTTGTCATGACCACGGCCTTGGCCAACCCGCAGCAGGTCCCAAGTGCCGTGTTGTGGTGGGCGGTGTGCTGTACTATGCCGGCCGCATGACCATCGCTGTTCCTATCTCCAGACCAAAAGAGGCGTGAACCGTGTTCAATTTGGGCCGTACCTTGGACCAAGTGGAGTGAAGGCTCCCGGGAGCACAGGGCGCGTCCTACAAAGTTCGTCGCAGGCCTCTGCTTGTGGCAAGTCAGGGCCATCCCGCACACGCATGGGCCTCTCGTCAATCGCCTGGCTGGTGTGCAAGCGTGTGGGCCGTAGCCCTTTTGGCATCGTCAATGACCCCTTTCTGGCAGGCCTTCCTGAGAATGTGCTGCAGATGGCGGAAGGTTTGGTTTGGTCGCTGCATCGCTCCTTCTGTTGTATGCCGCGACATGATCGTTGCCCCCTCCCCCGCCCCGTTTGTTGGATAAGCCATTCAGTGCGCGCGGCCAGGTGGGCAATAGAGGTCCTACAGGTGAGGGTTACCAGTACCTTGCATCCTGTTGTACAATTTTTGCAAGCATCATTGCAAGACACATCACAACAGCCCCTCATTCCCCAATCGTCCAGCCTAAATCATGTACTCTGAAATTCGGTACCGAATTCATTAGGATACCAAATTAATACGGTCCGAACACCAAGTGTTCATTGGACAAGCCGTTCACTGGAAAATTGGGGGGGGGGGGCACCATGGCACGAACATTGACACTGTATTGGGACGCATGCAGCCTCTGCCCCCGCCTAGCGCCTGGCAGAACCCCCGTGTGCCTTGCGGCATCGTACTGCGGACCAACTCATTCGGAGAGGAATGGGTGGTCCGCGTGAACATCCGAGACACTGGCCTCCAAAGGCGCGCGGTGCACATGCGGTGCAGTCCACGAGCCCCTGAAATGCAATTGCCTTGAACACGCACTTGAACCGGCACTGAGCAAACCGATGAGACACGGGTCCCGCACAGAGACTCAAGCCGGACTTTGTTGGTGGCCACACAATGCGTGTGCACCATGGCCTGCCGGTGGCTGGCACATGGTCCCTGAGGCAATCCCGCACGAAGAGAGAAATCAGATCATACATCCTGTCATCCCCCTTCTGTGTCACACCGCTATGTTCATCCGGCGGACTGTAAGGACAATGCCGCGGGGTACCGGGATCATGGCTCAGCAACGGGCCCCAACATATCCGTCTGTTTGGGGTAACAGGGTATTGATGCCCTCGGTTCCCGCCGATAGAGAGTTGACCAGAATTGTGCACCGGTGCCGGCCACGGCCACACGCAAGGACCATGGGACAGAGCCCTGAGGCCATGGGCTAGCGCACATCGATTGCACTCAAAGACTGTGGGACCCACACGAGGTGGTTTGCTTAACCACGGGAGTGCTCCGGTGGGAGGGCGGGGGGGGGGGGGGGAGATCTGGCGGGCCCACCCCCCAAAACCAAAAAAGAAAGGTCTTCTCAGGAAAAGGGAAATTTTGGATAGAGAACAAAAATGAGAGCCCCATTGTAGGCACGAAAAAAAATTTTGACCCTCATCCCCCCCCCCGTAGGCCACGTAGGGTAGGCCACACATGAAGCAAAAACCCTGACCCATACACACTGGGCAGCCTCATATGTTGTCTACCGTAGTGCAGCTCCCTTCCTTTGAAAAGGGCGGTTGTGCGGCGCACTGCGTTGGAGGGGCACACGGAAACCTTCTTGGGCTCCTTGCAGTTCAGCATTTTGCCAATCTGCCGGGCCATCAGCGTCTTCCCGGTGCCCGGGGGCCCATGCAGCAGGATCCCCTTGACGTGCGTCACCCCGAGCTTCTCCACGATAGACGGCGGGAAGATCCGCGACCCGAACGCCCGGCGGAACACCGCCCCGAACTCCGTGTCGAGGCCCCCGATGCCCAGCGTCTCGAAGTTCCAGTCCTTCTTGAACACGTCGGCGCTGCGCAGCGACGTCGACAGCGGCATGTTGCTGAGCTTGATCAGCTTGTCCGACATAGCCCCGACCTTCAGCAGCGGCTTCGTATCGCGCCCGACCATCCCCATGAGGGGCCGGCCCTGGAAACTGGAGGCCGCCTCCACCGTCATGTTGACCTCATCAATGACCGCCAAGTCCACGGCCTTCAGCAGATAGTTCGTGCCCTCGAAGTCCATGACCCACGTCTGTCCCACCGTGAACACCTGCAGCGCCGCGCGGCACGGAACCCGGGCAGCGCTCCGAGTAGTGCATTCCATATGCCCATAGCAAGGCACTTGTTGGGGTATCGGGGACTGCTGTTACCCGAAAGGCGTGGCGTCCAGACTCCAGCCAATGGGGATTGTTTGGGTTCACAGGTATGGCTCACTTGAGGGGAGTGGGATGCTCGGGCAAACATGAACCCACACGCCCCCTAAAGAGGGTGGGGGGGGGGGGGGGATAGGGTGGGTGGGCGGATGGGTGGCCGAACCCTCTTGAGGGCCACAAATAGCCTCCCCGGGTCACCAAGCAATAGCCTGGCCTCCGTCTTCGGGCCTCTTTGTCCCCAAGTAGCCGTTAAGTAATCGCCTCCACTTCTGCCGATCGGGTCGTGCAGTGCAAGGGGCGGGGCATGGAGCGGCTTCTGCCCCTCACATCTCTGTCCCTCGATGCACAGGGCCGCCCTGCACCCGCGCGACAGACCTGGTTGGAATACCGCGTGCGAAACACGTCAATGAACGCCGTGCCGTCGATCTTGACGGTCATATTCTTCTTCACGACGAAATCGATCTCGATGTTAAGAGAGTCCAGCGTGAACTTCTGCGTCGGCAGTGTGAAGGGCTCCACATTGATGGAGTCACCCGGGGACACTTTGCAGGAGCGGCGCTGGATCGTGTTGAGGGCAATGTCTGTGGGGGCGATGGACTGGTGCGGACAGACGCCGAAAACATGGTCCTGGAGCTTGACGTAGCGGACTGCGGGATTGAACACACCGTGGCCCACATAGACCAAGTTCAGATGCACGAGGTCGGAACTGGGGGCGGAGCAGATCTTCAGCGGGAGGGGCATTGTGCAGAGAGACAGGGGCAGGGGGAACCAGTCACTCAGGAACTGCGGTCTAAGGGCAAAACAGACAAAGCAATGGACCGGGGCACATGGACACTGCAACTAATACCACAACCCTCAGGCCTCCGGAATGGGGGCAAGTAGAGCCTGGAAGTCTTTCACCCCCGACCCCCCACCCCATGTGCAGCCTCACCACAGGGAGGCCAGTCCCCTAGTATCCCTCAGGGACGATCACCGAGTGACGGTCCCCCAGGGGGAGAGGATGGGGGAGTAAACCACTAATGTGTCAAAAGGACAATACCAATCTTCCACCTCGTACTCAGTGACTTCTGGGATTTGCCCACCTAAATTTCTGCAAATGATGCTGTGGGGTGGGGCGGGGCTGGACATGGGGCGCGGCAAGACGAGGCGGTGGGGCATCTGTTATATTTCTCTGATTTCATGGACCCTATTGTTTTGCTTGCATAATGTCCCATGAGGTGCTGTGAGAGCGTGTTTTAGTGCGGATCTCTTTTTTTTTTTGCTGCCTGACAGGTTTATTTTGCTTTCCTCGTGTGCTTCATCCCAGGTCAGTGGCAGGTCATGGACAATGCAATCAGTGAGCAGCAACAACACAATCATGACATGCAATGGGGCATTGAAGGGTTTAGGCGGTGTGGCGGTGTGGAAAAAGCCTGCAAGTGTTCCTGTTTATCATTATTCATTCCCATTCATCACCACAAAGGTGCCCAAGGCAATACACAGCAGCCAAATAGAGCAAAGGAAGGTGGCACTTGAAAAGGTAGGAATAAGTTGTTTCAACACAGACATTCAGTCCACAGAAATTTCACCATCAAGGGTCAAAGTCCAAGTCTGAAGCTGACACACAACGCTTTGTTCACACATGGCATCTACACGAAGATGATGGTGCACCTGGCCAAATGGTATATCTCTGCCCACTGTTTCTGGCTCGAGGCACAACAGGAAACACGGGATGCCTCCCGTCGCCTCCATGTTATCCTGCCACGAGCCAAGGATGCTCCACTCATAAGAGACCCTGGACAACATCCCCACTGCATATCTCAAGGGGGTTGGACAACATCCCCACTGCAAATCTCAAGGGAGCTGCAGGATTTCCTAGTCCCCATGAGTGAAGCCACAGATGCAGTCCACCTTACCACTTAGGCAAATGGGGTTTATGTTGGAGAGTCTCATCTCAATTACCTACTCCAATGAGGACACAGGAAGAAAGGACACAAGTTTAGGACTCGTTCCCCCAGCCCATCTTTTAGAAGCCGCGGCCAAGGGAAGGGTACCAAGGTATGGGCTTGCCATTCAAGTCAACCCGGATGAAACCATCCACAGAGAGAACCCACATACTAGAAGAGGCAGGTGTTAGCGATAGTGTGTAGTTGAGAAGTGGCATCTTTGCAGAGACTCTGGAGGAGATGCAACTACTCTCAATGGTTGCTAACAATTCGCCGAGGAGCAGTTGCGCTACTTTCTTGCCCGGGTGGTACCAAATGTGGTAAACGTGGCTGACCACGTCCCTCATGAGGTCAAGCTTCTCATGTATGCAAAGGTCTCACAAAACTTCCAAGTGCAAGCGAACAATAGTTGCATGTGGAGGAAGTATGTGTGTGCTTCCAAGAGATGGAAGAGAGGATCAGTGTTACTAGAGACAACAGAAAGATGTGTGCCCGCTTGTAGATCCCAAAAGACCTCTTAAAGACACTTGCACTAGGGGACACTTGGTGTGTCATTGTGTCACCTTTCCAATTCCATGGCTTCCAACACCTCAAGGTATGAACCTGCACGAAAGTCTGTGCATGCCACCACTACTTACCTCCCACCTTACAAACCCACCTACATCACCCCACCACAGTAGGGCACTTACGAACCATTCAAAGCAACAAAAGACAATTTTTGGAATCAGGTGTGGGGGGTACTCGAGCACCATGACAAAGAGAAAGCTATTTACAAAGACTTGGCACCCTCAAGGAAGACCTGTGCTGGGAACTCCCACGCCAACTCCGAACGTGAGTGATTAGGGGTCATCACTGCAGCGCACGGCCTTACCTTCCAGTACCCTAAAAGAGCTTTTATGCCACGGAACAACCCACCAAGGGCGGTTGTGCAGAAAATCCTCTTTCAACCGAGCAAAGTAGAAGATCTGCAACACCTACTTGGGCATAGGCGCCAAACCCTAGCGGCGCCCTCCAGGTCCCCAGGCTACCACCCAGATGCCCACAAAGATTGCTTGGAGGAGCAATCTTGGATGCATTGTTGTACAGCCACCCCATGCTGATGCGGACAGCACAGGCATGGTGTAGGTTGTGCACAGACCTGGTGCTAGTATCCAGCATACCATATGTCGGCACACGCGAGCACACGACGTTGCGGGATGCTGCCGGATGCCCCCCCCACCCCCAGCCAGATACTGCTAGAAGCTACTGCGTGCTTTTTTTTGCCAACACATGCAATGCTTTGGTTGAGTCGGGCACCTGGGATGGTCATGCCACATTTGCTAGATACATTCACAATGAGCTCTGTGGAAAAGGGGAAAAGAACAGAGACCACAAACATACAAAATGTTATGCACACTGAGTCTTGATCCACCAACCTTCAATTCGGGAGGCAAGCATGTAACGACTGTACTATTGTTCAGATCTGTCAACCCCATGTATCAGATAATCCAAATTGTGCACATCATGTCCAAAGAAAAGTCCCACCCACGGTTTTGCCATCACTGTTAAATTCTCCGTAAAATTCTATCCATTTTGGGGGCGTTTTCGCATAATTATTACGGTGATTATCCGGGTAACAACCCTGAAAACCACCCACGTGCGGAATCATGCACAATCAATTCAAAACTCAAAAATTCAAACATCTGATGCTTGCCATGGGTCCCAGGGACCTAAATTCTGCCCCCTATAGCCCCGTCCACTGCAGCAGCCATTCAGTGACGCCCTTTCAATCTTCTGAGCTTACCGAACTCCCGGTGGTGGAGAACAGCCAACTTTTCGCACAGCGCGTGCACAGCACGCGCACAGCGCACGGTACGCCCCCTTTGTGTATACACACATGGAGTGAAAAACAAAAATGTACACCCGTCATTCAACCAAAAAAAAAAATCTGGTGCCTCCAGCACCAAGATGCTAACCAACAATGGTCAAGACCTATGTGGTAGCCGGAGGCACGGAGGGGGGTGGGGGGTTGGGGCTGTTGGGGCGGTTATCTGAACAAGTGGCCCTCTGTGGCACAAGGGGAAGAAAATGTTTACATCATGCTCTGCCGGATACTGCCAGATGCAACACATCTATGTTGCCGGATGGTGCCGGATACATGCTCATTGCCCCGCCAGATAACACCATGCCACACACAATGTTTTTGCCGGATACTAGCACCAGGTCTGGTTGTGCATCCATGGTGTGCCATATCCAGGCCAGCATAGTGCACCCCGGGAGCCAACATATTCATATATCATCAGCTTTTTGCCAAAACTTCTGTGTAGGCATTTCCTAAACTGTGCGCCTGCTTGAAGCATTATTTGAACGAATGCTTTGTTTCTGCATCTCTGTGATAATAGAGTGTGAATATAATGTGATCATACAGCTCGCCTTGGCCACTTTTTGTTGTAGTTTTCGACATTTTTGGTGACTTGTCCAAACTGCATGACCATGCCCTTGCTTCACTCATACCAGGGCCATGAAATATGAAATGCACTCCTACACATCCCCCCCCCCTTTGTCACCGCCCCCCCTCCCTGAAAAGGAGAATCATGGCCTACGGGGGTTTTTACCTGAAAATCACCAATGTTGTCCATTTTTTGCGGCGTTTCTTGGCCCTACAGTTTTCGCAAATTGGCATACAAGACTACAAAAGGGGGGGGGGGGGGGTTACTTTGGTGTTCCGGTTGTTTGGGCATGAATCCAGAGACTACAGGGATCGGCATGTGGCGATGCACACATGCACCAACCACCCCACACATCTGAAGCCCCATCCCAACACCAATCCGTTGCTCGCACCCAGAGGCACAGATATGGCCATACCACTGCTGCACCAGGACCACAATTGGATAACAGGGAAGCAAAAGACCGGCAGGGTCAGGAAGGATAAGAGGGGGATGTGGAGGAAGGTTGAAAAGCGAGGGCTGCAAGGAGCAAAGAGGTGGGGGGATGATAGGACGGGAATTGGGTGCAGGCTGGATATGGTTGGCACACCACAATAAACTCACGTAGACAAAGATGAGACCACAACTGATGTCGTGAGGGTTTTCTTGCTGATGGGCATAGCCCACAAGAAAGGTCAGCTGGACTCCCGTTTGGCCAGTGTGCAATGGCATTTACAAATAACTGGCTCAGCAAACGACTGCGATGCACTCTGCTTGGCCAAGCACAGAGTGAGAGGAAAGGGGTGCGGCCCAGCACCTTCAAGCAGCTTGGGGGGTGGGGGGGGGCGGCCCGTACAAGCAATATATTTGGCACTGAAAGGGCAGACCTCAATGAGGAATACACAAAAGTTGACAGAAATCACTGACAAGCCGAAAAGTCCAGGATGGCAATTCTCAGCACGCAGACCACAGACCGCGCCACTGCACCGGACATCCTTGGAAACAGTCTCCCCCAGCCACGGGGTTGGCCACATATTCACATATGCTCGCCACCTTTGCCATGCAAAGGGCTTCCTCGGCATTCTGCAAGCCGGCTGTACATAAACTGCAGTATTTACACCAGTCACATTTACAAGCAAAGGGGCATCAGTGTAGGGGTGTTGAGCCCATCCATTTTCTCATTGATGACAGTTGCAGTGAATTCTGACATATCTTTGCAGAGGCGTGACTGTTTTTGCATTGGAAGCTCCACTGCTGTTGTGAATGCATGCATCCCATCCGGCAACAAGCATGCACACGCACACCCCATGCCTTCACGTATGCCAAACTGCACATCAACAGAAAATGGGTTGTAGGCAGGCTGTGTGGACCGCACACCAAGCTTGGACATTCGCACCAGGTTCGGTTCTGTCCCAATTTGACCCATGCAGTCTGGGGCAACCAGACCAGGAAAGGAACCAAGCCACAGGGAAGGACCAGGTGGCGATGTCCTGACGGGGTGTAGGGTGCATTGAAGTAGTTCCCACAACATCTCTTCTGCGTTGCACTTCCGGTATCACATTGGCACAGCCCGGGCAAAGAGACGCAGTAGGGAGCTGCTCACACCCCAAGAGACGAAGCACCACTGTACGCGTCGAGCTCCACCCGAGGGTGGGCTGTACGGATATGCTCTGGTGCAATCTCCTGCAGGTCATGCCCCCGGACCCAGTGAGCCGCACTGCAATGGCCCACTTAGGCGGGCTCTATCACAGATTGGGAGCACTGGGGCTGTGGGGGCCCACGGAGATCGACCACGCATGGTGGCACACAAACACACACACACACACACACACACACACACACACACACACACACACATGCATTGGGAATCGGTGGCTAGGCATGGCATGTGGAAGATGCTCAAAGACCTCCAACATGACACTCGGCCCAAACGCACAACATTTGTCATGTGCACCAGCTTAGAGCAGCAGGGCACGACCACTGTCATGATTATTGTGAGGTACTGTGGATATGCAGAGGGAGGGAACAGAGTTGGCCCATCATCGGGGTGCATGCAGGGCAGCGGGGGGCTTTGGGCTTGGGGCTATTCCTCCCGCTCCAAAAAGGTCTTACGGACCACGGATTCGCCTTTTCCGGGGAGACAGGCGCCAGAGGCACCGCACTCAGCCCTTGCCCAGTCGGGCAGGAGGCCGGGGTACACGCCTTCCTAAGTGCTGTGCATGTGCAACGTCAGCAGTATTGCTAGTAGGAGTGGCATGTGTGCTGTCCTGTGCAGCATAAGGTTCTAGTTGCTGGGTACATCGGAGGGTGGGTTGGTGTGTTGTTAGGGTTCAAGCCCGAGGACGCCAGGCGGCAGGCCAAGGGGTCTCTTGTCCGGTCGGCCTGTGTAGTCTACGCCACAGCGGTGATGCTACTGGGTAGGTTGTAAGGCTAGCAGTCGGGAGGGGAAGGAGAGCAGGACCTGTCGCACTTCTGTCTACAAGTTCTCCTTCAAGGCCTGCTCCCGTTTGTAGTCGGTGTAGTGTTTTGTGTGTGGTAGTCTCCGGGTGGTACAAAAGTACATTATTTGTTGGGGATATGCTATAGTAGTAGGCCTAGTACAGATATCATGGTACTAGGTTGTACAGTTGTATATGCTACATATGTAAGTGCAAGGATTCGAACCCGGGGACGCTAGGCGGCAGTCCAATGGGTTATCCGCTGAGCCAGGCGGCTGAGCGACTGTACATGGTAAACTAGGCTACAAGTAGGGGTGCTTCCTCGTTGGTTCTGGTGTTGGCGGTGGGGAGGGATGGGAGGGAAGACCTTTCGCTCCTTCCTTCGGCTGCGGTCTTGACGGTCTCCACCGGGGCGGGTCCACGTGGTGGCCGGCCTATCA
>OZ038388.1:8687940-8746564 GCA_964036045.1 Eutreptiella sp. 'Long Island Sound 2002'
CCATAACAAAAAAAAAAACATCTCGGTCCCAAAGGACCGCCCTGGTGGTCCCCACCCGCCGGCGGGTCTGGGTAGGCAACTCGTCTGCATTGCAATCGTACCGCACTACCACCAGTACACCCCGGGGCACTTGTTAAGGCCTGGTTCGTGATGCCTGAGTTGCGTCTGAAAGGGCGGGGCCATGGAACACAGACCCACCCAACGGGGGACATCCCCTGCACATGTGACCTAGGCCCCTCGACTCCTGGCGAGAACCTGCGGGCGGAGGGGTCCCTGGTGCACCTATTGCGCAGGCTGACGGTTCCTCCCATGCCACCGCCCCCCCACACCCGAGGCCCCACACCGCCCTCCTGCACCCAAGCCCCTGCACACCTGAGTGGGGGCCCCCAACGGATTGGAGCGGTCTCCGGATGCGAACAGGTCCTCGCCCCCGGAGTCAGCGTACGGGTTCACTTGCCGCGGAGGCGAACTGCCGGCCGCAGCCCCTGTGGCGAGTGCCGCATTGAAGACGCGCAAAGGCAAGGGCATGGTCCGGACATGGGGCACGGGGCACAGGACACAAGGGCGGGCAGCAGCGAGGGCGGCCTCATTGTTCGGCTGAGTCGCGTGTGCATAGCACCGCAGCAGAGGCGGGCTTCCCGCTGCCCGTCCCCCCTCATTTGTAGTGCCCATCACCCTGGCAGCGGCCCCACTCTGACCCTGGGGTGGAGGGGGTCGGGGGGGGGGGGGGCTTGCAACTGTGGTGGCTCCGGAGGTTCAGGGTCCAGCGGCGATAACGGGTGCGCAGCAGGCCCAAGGGTTGCCGCTGCACTGAACCAGTGCCTCAAAGGGGACTCCTCGCAACTGCGTTCTCTCCGCAGGTGTCCGAACCTGCTCATGATGCTGTCAGCCGGGCCCGCCATAGGCGACCTCGACGTTGTACCCTGTGGGGTGCGGGAATTAGGTGCAGGGGGGGGAGGTGCGCTTGCCCGACTACGATACCGACCTGTGTTGCCATTTTCGCCCCTACCCCCCGCACCCCACTTTTAGGTCGGTTGGTCGGTGGTCTTGGGAACAGAGCGGGGGGCAGGGGTGCGGCAAGTACCAGGCACAGGTGTTCCATTGGTGGCTGCATGGTAGGACCACAGCAACGACCAAATTATTTGGTATGAAGGTGATAGTACACTGCCTGCACGCCGAGAGACGCCTGAGAGACCCCCCGTGCTCCTGAGGGCACCCTCCGTTGTACTGATGGGGAAACCCACAACATTGTCGTGTACCGTGGCGGGGTGCGACGCTTCAACACACGCAGCACAAAGTTCACCGCCCGACACCACTGTCGGCAGGTTTTGTCTTGGCGGCGCTGGGTGTCTGAGACGACTTCTGCAGGCCTGTGGAATGCGCTTCTCTTGAATGCATTCTCTTGTACTCTCCATCGTGAGCATGTGTTTGTGCGGACACGGGTGCACTGTTTTGGGGGTAGGGGGTGCCCCGCCCCAGAGCTGTCGACAACACTTCTTACCCCCCCGAAGCGCAAGGCCAAAACTCAATCTCAGCGAAAGGGGCGCCCCCCCCCCAAGCCAGCAAAACCCAGCGCTCTTCAACGGTCTCTGGACACCTTTTTGCAGCCCCTAGCACCCTCCGCCCCCCCCCTCCACCACCCTTGTGTGACATTCCGTCTGGTTATTGCTCCTTTACGGGGCCCTGGACGGTCACACATTCTTCCCTTCGCATGTTGCGTCGGGTCGCTGCTTTCTGTCGACCGCTGCGGCCGGTGCTCTTGCTGGTATCGTTGCTACGTTCGCGGAGCCCACTGGTTGGTGTGTTGGGGCTGTGCTGAATGTGGCACGGTGTGCCGTTTGCCCGTCAGCGGCGCCCAATAGTTGGCGTATTGAGGATGTGCTGGTTGTTGCCGGGGTCGTTTGACTGTTTTTGCTGTCCACACACCTCTGTCCACAGGCCATCCATAGCCTGCCTCGCTGTGTTTCTGTGAGGCCCAGGTGCCCTGTTCCTCCACGCGCTGTCCGGGCCGTCCACCATATGTGCTTTTCCCCCTCACAGCTGGTCTGCCCCTGATGGGCTCCCGCTCCTGTTGCGCAAACAGCCCATCTGGGCTGCGGGAGACACCCCCCACCTGATGCCAGTTGAGCAGGAGTTGCCCTGGCACCCGGTAGCGATGGGGCTGGCTGGCCAAGCCATCCCCTTTATTGTCGCTGCCTCCCATGCGCACACTCCACCATCCGCTCCATTCTGGTTCCCTGTTCCTATTGCTCTGGTTGTCTGCTGTGCTCGCCCTTGTCCCTCTTGGTGTGGCTCCCGCGTTCTGTGTGTCTGTGTTGCTCCTCCCCCTGTCTCGTGGTGCTCCCGGGTGACCATGTCGCGCACCCCCTCCTGTCCCACCCGCCTTCCCCCCCCGTACGAGGATTTCACATCTCCGTACGACGTGGACTGTCCTGGGCGCGGTTGGCTGTTCACGGCCCTGTTGCCACCCCCGTGGCGGGCACCTCCCGGCGCGCGGGGCGAAGCCCCCCGCCCTTGTGGAGTACGTGGGCACCTTGTAGAGGGAGGAGGGGGGGGGGGGGTTGCTGATGGCTCGCTCGGCGTGCGCCGCATTTGGTGGTTGCTGCAGTGCCCGCACCTCATGGTTCCCTTGTGTCTTGTTGTGTGTCCTGTTGGGGCTCGTCTCACTGCCGTGTGTGGGGCGGCCCTGTGCCCAGTTGTTTTGCTGCTTGCGTTCCTCCCAGTTTCGGGCTCTTTCTTTTTTTTGCTGGCATGCACACTGCTTCTGGTGTGCGGCGCCGGGGGGGTAGCATGTCGCTCCCTACATCCCATTGTGGCTGTCGGGTTGTCCCACTCGCAGTTTGGTGGTGCCAGGGGCACCGGGCACTTTTGCACATGTCTCCAAATCTACAAACTGACCTGTGACTGGTGTTCGTTGGTGTTGTTTTGGGGTGAATGTGTTGCGTTGTTGCTCTTTTGCTTTGTGGGCTGCTGAGGGGCTCCCTGTTTGAGGATTTCACTCCGGGCTGTCCACGCTTCGCAGCTAGGGACTCGTGTGAGTCCGCACCCTGGTTGGTCGTGTGCAGTGACCACCACTGGTTTGGACGCTGTGTCTCATAAGCGTGCCCAAGGCCCCTGCACTAGACCCTGGTGACAGACTTTAGCTACTCGCGGGCAGTACATGTTTTAGGTCGCTGCCCAATGGACAACCGCGTAGCCGGCTGCCAACCCCCCGCAGGGGCGACCCCCTTACTTAGGTTTGGGCTGCCTTCTCTTCCCGGTGTGGTCAAGATGGTGATGGCTCTTGGGAGTGCATCAGGGAAGCATCCCTTCTATGTTGTGTGTAAGTGCGGCCTTGGTTGTTGCGTGTGTGGTGGTCGCCGTGTTGGCATTGGGGTGTGGGGTCTTGGGCTCTTGGTGATGCTCCCCCGCCCTCTGTGCCAAGTCAGCCTGGCTGGTTGTGGCTGGGGATAGTATGCGCAAGGTGGGGGCCGTGAAATGGAGGGGTCTCGCTTCCGAAGGATGATGGCCCAAACCGTGTGTTCGGGGGGTCATAGCCCGTTGTATCCCCCCCACCGGGTACCACACGGGCATCTGGTGCCCCGGGGCTTGGCTGCTTTCACCTGTATGTCCGTTGCCTTTTACATTTCTTTAATTGGAGGGTTTTGCTTTGGTTCCCACATCGTCGTCCCAGTGCAATGATCGCTGCTTCCGATCTCTTCACGCTCGTGTTTGCCTACAGTCCCAAGCGGCTATGCAGGGAATCGACAGCGGAATCCCGTGTGCTCTATGCGGAAGACGCGCTGCTTCCCTTTCATTCGCATACTTTCATGCCTTGCCGACTTGTTGAATTGCTGTGTGTGGGAGGGGGGAGGGGCTAAAGAAAATGCAAAACACGCTTTGTTCTGCATAATAGTGCACAACTTCCACACTTTTTGTTCTCAGAAAACCGTCTTAGCGTCTGTGGCACCTAAAAAGCCTGTGTTTTCTCTGGAAATTGAGCTGCAGTGGGTAAAAGAACTGGGGAAAAAAAGGAACAAAAACGATTCCCACTCCCGTGCACTCCGCTCCTCCTGACTCTGATGCGGCAGGGGGCCATGCGTGCAGTAGCACAGGGTCCAGGGCATAGGAGCAACCGTGGCCCAGGGGCATATGGGGCACAGGGGTACTGCGGTGCAGGAATGCAAAGGCACAGGACGGGGACAAAGATGTCAAGGCTAATTGGCCTCAGGGCGCAAAGGCATTAGCCTTACACAATACCGGCACATGAGACATGAAGGCACAGGGAGGCCAAAGGAAAAGCGTATGGAGGCCAAAGCGCAAACGAGAGGGCTGAGGACACAGGCAGACCGAGGCATACAGGGGGGGGGGGGGGGAGTTTGCCAGGGGACAATTTCGGCGGGGATAATTTCGACAGGGGGAAAATTTCGCCACCTCCAGGAAGCCTGAGGCTTGTTGTCATATACTAGTGGGCTCTGGATGATCCCTGTTATTTCTTGGTGGGCTCTCGATGGTTCCTGTTATTTCCTGGTGGACTCTGGATGGTTCCTGTTATTTCCTGGTGGGCTCTGGATGGTTCCTGTTATTTCCTGGTGGGCTCTGGATGGTTCCTGTTATTTCCTGGTGGGCTCTGGATGGTTCCTGTTATTTCCTGGTGGGCTCTGACGATCTGAAGCGCAAGCCTGACAAGTGACAACCATGGACACAAAGGGACCAGTATGAGGATGCAACATGTTTTGCATTACAGGCTTGCAAGTTTGCTGTTTCCAGAGATAATGGGTCACGCGACAGCAAAACTGAAGGTGGCGTTCTCTTGATACCGACCAATGGCGATTTTTTTTTTTCAAAACCTGGGGCAACACGGCATTCCAATGCATTCCGGGCACAACCACTGCATGAAAAACATCCCTGGTCCCTTCTCTCTGCTTGGTACACCGCTGCGCATGTCTGAATTCACAGTACTCACCTGTCACACGCTGCAAAAATTTCGCCAGGGGGAAAATTTCGCCACTTTTCTTAACGGCGAAATTTTCCCCGCAAAATTCTCCCCTCCCGAAATCCCCCCCCCCCCCTGTACGGGCCGTGACCCACAAAACACACGAGAGCGGCGAAAACACACCAGCCCTTCTTTGAAGATTGCGTCGACTGCCAGATGCTGCAGGAGGCGGCAGTGAAGAAGGGGCTGGTACTGATGGCACGGGCGGTGGCACAAGACTCACCGGTGCGGCCGGAGACGTTGGAACAGGTCCAGGGGGCGAAGTGGGCATGCGCTGCAACGGAATCGGTGGTGAGTGATTCAGGACCAGGGAGGGCACAAACAGAGCATTGAAAATGGTGGGCGGGATGAGAGGAGGAGGAGGGAGAAGTGAAGGGGTGGGGGTACTCAGGATTGAATCAGGGCCCCCGAAAAGTTTACTTGGGGATGGCGGGGGGGGGCTTGGGGCCCCTCTTCCAGCCCCCCCCCCCCCCCTTGGAGGGGGCTCCAATGGCTGGCTCTCTTTTTTCCATATTTTTCACGGATATTTCGAAACATTGGTTTCTCATATCACATCGCAAAACTGCCTTGCCAATTGTTGGAGCCTTAGTTAACTGCCGCATACCCCTTGCCAAACTTGAAATGCAGGCCCAGACTTCTGCAAACCCAGTCACAATGCAGCACTTTGACATTGTTGGAGGCAAGATTTCAGGCATTTGCATTCAGGAAATAAGCTTGCGGCCCTTGGAGCACCTTTCCGCAACACCCCCCCCAAATTTTGCGGGGGCACCAAGGGCCCTGCCCATCCCCCCCCCCTCCGAAAAGTAAAATTTTCACCAGCCCAGCCGTATGTTATTGGCACCATGTTTAAAGGGGCTCACACCTGCACAGTTGACAGCATTGTTTACGAGCACTATGCGCTCTCATGCGGGGCAACCCCTCCACAGGGGCGCCTTGTGGAGGTTTGTACCTCCATGCAGAGGCACGCTTGCCTCCCCATGGGGGGCTTGTGCCTTCATGCAGAAGACTTGACCCATGCTTGTGGAGGGTGTGCATCATTGCGGAGGGACCGTGCCCATCATGGTGTGGCTTCCCTTCACCGTGATACCAATGTCCAGAATGCCACTTGGGAGGGGATTGCATGACTGCCATGTTTCTAGTGTGCTGCACAGTGAGGAAGTGCTACACAAGGCCAGCCCCTGGTTGTCACTGCTCACCGAGGCATGCACCTCACAACCTACACGTTGTTCGCAAGCAAAGAAGACATTGGGGCCAAAATCAACGACCCTCTAGACACATTCAACAAAGCCTGTAGAGGGAACAACCTGTAAGGTAGTGAACCACTCTCTACGAAGCAAAAACGGAAGGTGGCAAGCAGGGATTCCTCAAGACAAGGAGGAAGGAGTCCCTCAAGACGAGGAGGAAGAATTGGATTGGATGGGATTGGACAGTGCCATCTTTGCGGTGCATCCAATCTCAACACAATTCAACAACCACCGAAAATGATCCACACCGCAATGCCACATCGCCACCCTACCGTACCACCATCTACTGATTTCTGATTATCATCCACTCTACCAACTGCTCTACTCATGCACCATGTGGGCCGAATCAGAAATTGTTCGATGGAGTGCCAAACTATTTGTGAAATGTGAGGCCTTGAGGGCACCACTACTCAATATGCACCGAAGCTCAAGAATGTCAGTGTAGCTGAGATTAACAATAACATACGAAGTTAAGTTGCTGAACGCAACACAACACAAAAAGCATTGCCAATTGTCAGTTGTATGTGCACACACCCAATTGGCATGAAAGGTGGGCAAACCATGAACACTTGGTTTATAGCCATGAATGCCATTGCTTGTCTGGCAGCTTGACTAGGATTGCTGGAGACACCCACCATGTCAAACAAAGCTATAACTTCCAAGGGGTTTCGATAGAAACTTCATATTCTTTGGGTCATGTTCACACCCATCTAACAGTGGATACAGCGCGCTCTTTTCTGTAGGCCGCAAGCTGCAAACTCTTCTCACCATGTATGTAGCACTGGTGAGCCAGAATGCTTGCACAGGTGAGACGACCCCCATAGACGACCCCAGACAGACCCTTGACAAATGGGTTAGATGTAGAAAGCTGGCAAACGATGTTCACAATGAGATGCTACTGACAATGTTTGGGCTTGTGCATTTGTGGTCATTATGACTCCAAGCATGTAAAATAGCCCGCACCAAATGTGAAATTAACACAAGTTCATACGAAAATTGCACAAAACTCATGTGGAATTCATGTAAAGCTCATTTCCCGCCGCATTTGTGGTTTGTGAGGCAGTTCATCCTTGTCAAAAGTATGGGTCTACAGAGTTGCAATAGAAATAATGTTCCCTCTGGGCTTCTCTTCAAAGTCAGGCGTAATGTATCCAATCCCAACAGTCTGGCGTTGGCAGAACGCCCCTCCGCCTTGCCCCCCCCCCCCCCCCATGCGCGCGCCACGGCTACAAATAGCAAGTAAATAGTACATCCCTCGCACACCAGGGGGCTGGAACAAAGTGCGGCACCAAAGCGCGAGAACCATTGTAAGTATCGTGCCATTGAGGCTTCTGGGCCACTGCATGGCTGGGCGTCATGCATGCAGCACGGCAGCACCCAGGGAATGGAGTTGCACTGCGCCGGCACTCAGGTCTCGCGTCTTCAGGATGGGAAATTTTGTGGAACTTTTTCTGTGGTTTGTGCGCTATTGTGACCACCCGGTAGAGGACGTAGTTTTGGAAAAAAAAACTTGTGTTTTCCAATTTTGGCGTGGGTGTTTGGGTCTATGGTCGCATGACCCACCCTACCATTGCCCCCCCCCCCCCCCCCCCAAGGCACTGCATGCCAGCACCGCATACTGGTCCCTCACAGCTCCGGGCTTTCCGCCCTCCCAACCCAATGCGCTGCTGCCTGAATTGGCGCCACCGACTGTCCTGTCGTCCAAAATGTGCACAAAGGCCTTTGCATGTCACAGACCGCGGGTCCCGTCGGATGGCCGTGGCAGTGCAGTGACATTCCCCAAAGGCCCACTCAAGTATCCCACGGTGCGCCCATCGTGTCACACACCTGCAGCTGCGATGGGACCGGGCGCTGCGATGGTGGGGGCCCCTGCAGCGGCGGGGCGGACCTGGGACCCGGATGGGGCGATTGATAGCGCCCAGGGCCCCGCCTGCTCTCTTGGTCGGAGTCGGACTCCAGGTCCACGTTGGCCCCCCCGCGGCCACCCTCCTGGTCGCTGGGGTCGCCGGGTCGGCTGCGGGCCGTACTGCCATCACTGAAGAGACACATGGGCCTGGCGCGCACAACGCTCACCCCCACGATCCCCAGCACCACACACACAACGACCCTCAACAACAACACACAACCACCACAGTCAAGCGGAACAACCAAACACGACCCCACCCCAGTCATACAGGGCTGCTGCCTATGAAGGTCCTGGACGCTTATGCGAAGGGATGGGAAGGGGTTAGCGGGTGGGCGGGCTGGGGGGGGGGGGGGGGCAATAGCGCAGGCAGTCAGCCAGTTCTAAGCTCAATCATAGAGGGAAATCCCGCACTGCACATGCACCGGGTGCACGCCGTGCAGGCACCGTGTACAGGCCGGCAGGGGTTTTGAACAAACCCTGGGCGGATGGTCTTTCCTCGGAGCCCATAAATTTGTTGCAGCCTGGAGCCTTGTGGAGTGCTTGCTGTTGCTTGCTGTGAACTCTTTAAGGTTCACGGTAGTGTGGGTAGGGCTGGGCCATGCTTCCTCCTTTGCACATTTCAAACCGTTGGTTGTACACCGCATGCTTTGATGTATTGTCTTGTCGTGACCAAAAAGCCTGACTTGATAAGCCTTGGGCAATGCTCATCCTGCGGCGCGGAATTGGGGTAATTGTCATGGGACAGGGAGAATGGTACCCTTTGTGAACCGTACTTTTGAATGGGGAGTGGTGGTCGCAACGTTTCTGTCCGTTTTGGGTATAGTGCCTCGCCGTCGTGCCCGTTTGACCTCCTTCCTGCACCCAAAATTGAGGAACACGAATGCGGTGCTGATTACCCCACAGCCAATGACCCTTAACCTGTGGCGCCTGTGGCGCGCAGCATGCCCTCGAAGCCACGTGTGAACTGCAAACCCCCCGAATGAGGACATCATCACAGCTCACTGAGTGTACCTCCCGTCGTGATGCACCACGTCGCCGGGCATTGAGCCCGGCATGAGGCCTCCCCACTGCGGCACGTTCTGTTGTTTGGCATTCTTGTCCCGCTGCCGTCGTCGGCACCAGCACCAGCACCAGCACAGGGCGAGGCCCACCACAATCACGACCACCGCCATGACCACAATGGCCAGCACCGCCGGGAAAAGAGGCAGCCCAAGGATCAGCTGCTCGTCTTCCAGCGCCGGCTCCGTCATAGTGGGAGATGTGGTGGCCGCGGTCGTGGCGGTGGGCGTTGCTGTGGGCGTTGCCGCGGGCTTCGTGGGGATCAAGCGCAGCTGCTGGTCCTTGACAACGAGATTCGGTTCGGTGTCAGCGACAGCGCTGACCCACCGGAACTTGAAGTCCTGCGCATCCAACGCACGGAATGACACCCGATGCAAACCCAATGGAACCGCGTTCGGCAGCTGTTGGGGGGGTACACCTACGTGTACGTGGTCATGGACGTCTGCACTCGGCACGCGATGCAATGGCTCCGTTGGATTTCGCAAGATCAGTACAGGCCACAGCTTACCGTTACCGGGGGAAAGGGGGGGAGGGGGGGGATGGCAGCCTGGGCTCCTCCGCCTGACCCACCCACCCACCCATCCACACACCCACATCAGAAAGTGTGTCCTCAGGAAAAAAATGAAATTTATCAAAGGGGCCCGAAATTAGAGGTGGATTTTAGGTGCCCCCCGCGACCCTTGTAATCCCCCCCCTAATGTCAGGCCGGTTGCCCCCATGGGGGGGGGGGGGGGTCACCAAGTGATGGTCCCCCCCAACCCCAGTCCGGGTGTAACCTAACGAAAATTTTTCTTCGGCGCCTAGTGTTTCCTACGCTTTTTTGGGCGAAGAGACGGTCTCCCCCATGGGGGGGGGGGGGGGTTGCAAGGGGTGGGGGGATTACGGGGGGGGGGGGGTACAAAAACTTTTTTTCGGCCTCTGACCCACCCACCCCAGCCCCCCAGTACAGGTCACGGTCGCCACTCCGCCGTGGCCTGGATCAGTAGCAAGCACGTGCTGCACGTGATACCGACGTGCACGCGCGCATATACTTAAGTACGACTCATGTCGACGGACCCGATACGCCCCCTATGTCATGATGGGCAACGTCCCCCGACGAAACAAAGGCCCAGGTACAGAAGCAAAAAGCCGCTGCACCGATCGATTGGCATGATACGTTGCTTTCACCCGCCTTGACCCGAGGCCGCACCTCCACGCACACCAAAGGCCCCGTGCCTACAGCACCTACAACCTCACATCAGAGCCCCTTGCACTGACCTAGTCGCCGCTGCTGGAGCAAGGGCAATGGCAGGCGTACGTGGTGGAGCAGGCGCAGAGGCACAGAGCAAGGGCAAGTGGGCTTCCCAAAGGCGGGCACATCCGCAGCACAGACGCAGGTTCGCGAAAGAAAATTGCAAAAAAAGATAATTCCTAATGTACCAATTAGGAGAAATGTATAGATTAAAGCTTCCATAAAATTCTAAAATAAAAATAATTACTTTACACATCCTTTAAAAAAGATTAAATTAAACTAGCAGCAGGGACCGGAGCCAAGGGGGAGGGCTGGCAGCAAGGTCCAAGGACACGGCACAAGGCCCACACACTGCGAACCTCCGGTGCTGTTGGCGTAGGCCGGTTGGCCGTGGGGGCGTTCTCGCACAGCGCCAGTTATTACGTTGCTGATCCTGGGAACACCCCTGAAAACCGCCCCCCTACAGAAGATCAATTCAAAACCGCATCGGGGGTGCAGAATTCAGGACCCTGGGACCCGTGGCTACCGGCGGTGAAAAGCAGCCGACTTTTCTCACAGCGCGCGCACGGCGCACGGTGCGCCGCCCCCACAGCAGGCAAGGCACGGCCCCCTCATCCCCGGCCTCACCCTCTTCCCCGGCGGATCATCGGGAAGGGGGCCCCGAAACACCACAAAGCCCATCTCCCGGGCAGGAGGCAGGCACCAGGAACACCCGCAGACATGCTCCCACACCTCCTTCGCCACAACGCTGTCCGGCGACGCCCATGACATGAGCAGCACGTCCTCGGCGAGAGCCCCCTCCGCCTCGACCCGCAGCTGCACCTCCGCCGCCGGGCCCCGCCGCCGGACGGTCCCGTTGATGTGCAGCCACGGGCCACCGGCCCCCGCGGGGCCGCTCTGGACGCCCGCAAAGACCAGCGTCACGTTCGGGCCCAGGGCCAGATCGCCGCCCACGCGCATCGGGCCGTCCCGCAGGTCCAGCGCGAGGGTGCCCTCCAGAAGTGCCAGGCTCGTCCCGGCGACGCCGTAGCCCTCGAGCCGCGGCGGCGCCTGCAGGAGCGGGGCTGCCGTGAGGGGCCGCAGGACGCGGCGCGCGCGCGCGGCCGTCGGCCCCCCGCACTCGTCGCCGCACAGCGTGACGGCCGCCCGCACCTCCGCGTCGCGCAGCGTCAGGGTGCCGCCGGGGCGCACGCGCACGGCCCCGGCGCCGGCGACGCGGGAGGACACCGTCGCGGGGGCGCGGACGGTGAGGAGCGCGTTCTCCGCCAGCGCCACGGGGCCCGTGACGTTGACGCGGCTGCCGCTCGCCCCTGAGACGAGGGTGAGAGACGCGTCGGGGCGCAGCTCCACGCGGTCGACGAGGAGGTCGCCGCCGTCCAGACGGACCTCCGAGGGCCCTGCCTCCGGGACCGTGAGACTGTCCAGGGCCACGTCCGTCGCGAGGCCGAGCTGCGGGACGCCGTTCAGAGAGACCGCACGGATCGCGCGACACTCGGGGGCGGCGCCCGCGGGCAACAGCCGCACGGCCTCGGGCGCGTGCTGCAGCCGCAGCCGCCCCGCGGCGTCCAGCGCGGCGCGGCGCACGGGGGCGGCGGACCGCAGGCGGTAGCACGCGGTGAAGGCCCGCAGCCGCACGGTGGCCGCGGCCGATGTGCCGCGGGCGGTCTGCACGACGACGCTCAGGGACGCGGCGGCGCTGGGCAGGGGCGGCGTCGCGTTGTACGAGCAGACGATGCGGTTGTGCGCGATGTCGTGGACGTCGCTGAACTCCCTGAGGACACCCACACCGCCACTCAGGCCCCCGGTCATCGATGCGGCTACGGCTGTTCGACGCGCGCTCTCAGTGGCCCACCGGGGGCCCGCCTGCGCGGGGCAGGACGCAGACCCCCCCCCCCTAAACTGACAGTTGCCGCAAGGCCCCTCGGAGGGAAGGGGGAAGGAGCGGGCGTCCCAAGAAAGGTGGGGGTGGGGGGTCAGAGGGGGGGGAAGGGGGGGCAAGTGGAAGAGGATGGGGATTGGAGACGGGGACCCGATGACCTTCTGTAACTAAGGGTGGCCGGAGGCCAGGGAGGAGGAGGGGGAGGGGGGGGGGGGTCCGCTTCTCCAGTCCGAGCAGGCGGGCCTCTTTGGGGGGGGGGGGGGCTGAGACTAATCAAACAACAGAAAACTGCAAACCAGAGGTAATGCACTCCATTGAGTGTTTGTGGAACACAATTGTCGAAGAGTCCAGGTCATCAACCCATGGGGTCTAGGGATGTTCCACAGAGATGTGAAGGAGTCTTTGAATAGGCTTTCAAAGTTGGGTCACCATGAGGACTTGGCAAGAGGTGGTGGGAAGCACTGGTTGCCAATCATTTGGGAAGTTCGCAAATGAGCGTCATTTGCAAGAAAACCTGCATACACAAGGCGTTCCAAAAGAATTCCAAAAGCTCTGTCTTCTAATATCTAATTTCTAAAAAGTGATTGTCTTAAACTTCTAGTTTGAACAATCTTTGGTTTCTTGCAGGTCTCTAGGGCTTGGTTGCCAAAAATAGCAGTAGTGGTAGTAGTAGAGGATTCTACCACCAACATCATAGAACCCTCCCTCCGAACACCACCACCAGATATACGCACATACCGTGAGGCATACGTGCATCTTTGTTCTCTGCGCCAAACCCGGCTGAACCTCAAGACACACACTGTGTCTGAAACAGAAAACAGAACATCATGTCTGACTACATTTATTCAGACATGATTTTGGGGGTTGGCCAAGATGAGGCCAGCGTAGCCTGCTGACCGGCGCCGGTGTTCAAGGTTGAAGCCTGCACTATTTAGGGGGTGCCTACCGCATGAAATCTTCGCGACCCCCTGTCAAGTTGCACTGCAGATGCGGAACATGTGCACAACAATTGACATGTTGTGTGTCTGCAACATATGGGTGTGTGTCGCAGATATAAAATCACCCAAAACGTCTGGTACTGGGGGTAACCCTCGGGATCAAGGTTCAGAGCGGTGCACTTCTACAATTGTCCCACAAATGACTCTGGTAGCGGACCTGACACGCGGTGATAATGAGCGGAGTCCGATCCCGGATTCTGCAGTCGGCAAGTGCCACACAGTCCGGGGGCTCTCGGGGCACAGAAGACGGAAGACCGACGCGCATGGCAGGCGCCCCGTGAGCCCCGGACGTGCCGCAGGATGACAGGCTGACGGCGGCAGCAGCACGCACGATCCCATACGACGGGGTGGGGGGGGGGGGGGGCACGCACATTCCATCGGTCCCTCCGTCGCGCAGTACCCCGCCCCTCTCTCCTCGCGACAGCAGCGGTAAACGCACTGATCGACGGAGACGACAACGACCGTTGCTCTGACGGAGGGCGGTGGTCGCGCGCCCCGGACTGCGCGGAGGACTGGGCGAGGGGGTCCCCGGCAGGAAATCGCTTGAGGGGGAGGGGGGGTTACCCCCCCTCCCCCCTCCCCACTGCACTGACTCTACCCCAAAGGCATTCCCATACCCCAACACCAGCCCCGACCGCATTTCCAACCGCCAGAAACCGCCTCCCCCAACCGCATTCACATCCCCTGTGGCCGCTCTGCAACCGCTCTGGGGCTGCCCCGATGGCCCCCCTCCCCTTCAAGCAAAGCCCTGGTCCCGGGTGGCGCAGATCGTGACCGAGCAACAACGTCCGTGCGCTGCAGCACGGCGTCGCGGTGTGGCACCGGCCTGGCACCCCCGCGAACCCATCCCCCGCCCCAAAGCGCAGAAGAAACCTGATCTTCGTGGACGACACAGTTCCGAAACTTGGGGCTGTTGTTCTGCAGGGGCGGGCTGTGTAGGAGGGCAGGGGGATGGGGGCCTGATGATTCCCGTCTTTCCCAAGAGACTTTTTGAAAATTTGACTTTTCGGACAACGTTTTGTCAGGTGCGAGGCGGATTGGGGCTATCATTTGGGATTCGTACGGGTACTCGGGTACCCCAGCCCCCGCATCGACCCACGTAATCGCTCGTAGCTCAGATGCAGAATCAGACCCCAGCCCCCCCCCCTAAACTTTTTGGGCCCTGTTTGGGGGGGGGGGGGCGCCCGGTTGGGGCGGTCCCGGGTACCCCAACATACATCCCTCAGGATGATCCCCTCGTCGCGCTGATCATTTTGAACACACACATATGTGGGGTTTTGGGGGAATTACCCACCGGGGGTCCGGTCCCAGCAGCCAAACTTTGGGGGGGGGGGCGCTGGGGGGGGGGGGGGGAGGTCATGGGTGAATTTTTTCCCCTGTTTTGCATGTATATTTGAATTCCCCATAAAATTCTGAGCGTTGTGAGCCTACACACGGAGGGTGCAGTCAATTCTTACCCCCAACCGTATGCCCCAAAAACAGTTCCAGCGCCTGCGGCGCCAGGTTTGGGCAAAATGTGGGCCAGACCTCTTCAACACTTTGGACGTCCCAGGGGGGCTTGGGGGGGGGGGGTTGGCACAAGGCCTCGGTATCTGAATGTTTGCCTTTGGCGGCGCCTATTGGCCTCTCGCCACTGCTCATTCTGACCCTCTGTGGGCCCGAACGTGTTTTGGTTGTGTCAATGGAGCCCCCGGATGACTTGTCCTGTTTGACTACTCCGGGGGTCGGCTGTCCCGGAGACGGGCTGTCTCCCGTGCCGTTGACCAGGTGCATCCAGATGCACACCCCAAGTCCACGCTGGGTTTGCTGCCTCCAGCACTGCCTTGCGCGCTCTGGGGTGTGCATCTGCAGGATAATTTTCCTGACAGGGGCTTCTAACAACCACAATGAATCTTTCCCTTTTCCTTTTTTTCTTTCCTTTCCTTCCTTCTGCGCTCTTGGGGGGGGGGGTCCTGATTTTGCGTCTGGGCGCCCCCCATGGCAAGTAGGCCCGTGCAGCTGGGGCCATGGCCCTCCCCAACCCCCCAGAACTGCTATTTGCAGCCTCTTTGGGTGGCACACGTGGATGTTTACATTTTTCCACAGGCTCCACCGGTTTTTTTTTGTGGGGGGCGGTGGGGCCTTCAGCCGAAGCAGACGACATCACCGGCTCACGGACGACACAAAATGATGGCAGTTTGGTGGCGCGCACGGGCGAGCGCCGGGCGGACACACGGGCACGCGACCGTCCTTGGGGCACACCTTTCGTCGCCGTCGACGCTGAAGGTGACCACGGCGCGGGGCGTGAAGCCCTGGCCGCGGATCGCGAGGGTGAAGTTGCCGTCGACCGGGCACCCGAGCACGTCGCAGCCCGTCACCGACTCGATGAACGGCGGCGGGGCCGTGACGTTGACGTGGAACTGCAGCGTACTGTTCGCCCCCGACGCGTCCGCGGCGACGGCCGTCACGGCGTAGAGGCCCTCCCCCTCGCGGGCGGGGGGGCGGTACACGAGGCCGTCCAGACGCGCGTTGAGCTCGGCTGGGGGGGCCTGGAACGGGGCGGGGAGTGGGGTCGGGGGTGTTCGGTTTAGGCCGCGGCGATGCGGGCAAATCTGGAGGATGCCTCACCGACAGCGGTCCCCTGCGTCCTGGAAGTGGGGTGAATGGCTACAGGGCCCCAGCGAAGCCGGCGGCCATTAACCCCACTTGCAGGCTGCAGGGGATCGCCGTCTGTAAGAATTCAGTAGATCGAGTAATTTAAGAATTTATTCGGTTGAGTAGATTAAGAATTCAGTGGATTGAGTAATCTAAGAATTTGTTAGATTGCGTAATTTAAGAATTTCCGTAGATTGAGGAATTTAAGGATTAATTTGACTGAGTGATTTAAGAATTCATTAGGTTGAGTCAGTCGTTTAAAATTCATTTAATTGAGGAATTTAAGAATTCAGTAGATTGAGTAATGTGAGAATTTGTTGGATTGAATAATTTAAGAATTTCAGTAGATTGCGTAATTTAAGAATGCATTCAATTGATGCAACTTCCCCTTGTGCCTGCGCACTTTGCGCTACAGGGACCGTTTATCTCCAAGCCTCCAGGAAATAGCAGCAACCACCAAAGGCCCGTCGGAAATAACAACCCCCATTCACAGTCTACGCTTGTTGCGCCACAATCCGGGAATTTTGTACCAAATTTTTCCGCGGGATTTAAGAAGTGGTGCCAAATTTTCTCCACATCAAATGCTGCTTTTCCAAATTTCGCATGCACATGCACCAACTCCCCCCCAACACCCCTGGTGGGAATGGGCATCTGGTTTAAACCGCAGAGTAGGAATCGCCATTACTAAAAGGGCACAAGGCCAGGGTTGCAATTACTCAATCGAATGAATTCCTAAAATTACTCAATGGAACGAATTCTGACATTACTCAAACGAACGCATTCTGTAATTACTCAATCTACTGAATTCGTGAATTACTCAATCTACTGAATTCGTGAATTACCCAATCTACTGAATTCGTGAATTACTCAAAGGAACAAATTCTTAAACTACTCAATCGAATGAAATCTTGAATTACTCAATCTACGGAAATTCTTAAATTACTCAATCTCACGAATTCTTAGATTACTCAATCCACTGAATTCTCAAATCACTCGAACGAAATCTTAGATTACCCAATCTAATGAATTCTTAAATTACCCAATCGAATGGATTCTTACATTACTCAATCAAATGAATTATTAAAATACTCAATTGAATGAATTCTTGAATTACTATGCCAAGAGCGCTAACAGTGGCACCTACAACAAGAGGCTAAGGACCTTAAAATGCCATGGCAGCATTTGGCACATTTTTGCTGTGCCAAAGTTTGACGTTCCAAACTTCGCCCGTTCCAAATCCCCCCCCCCCCCCCGGTACCTGCCCAGCTCCCCCGGTACCTGGAACGTGCACGTGACGCCGCCGCTCGCGTCCCCCGCGCACGCGTCGGAGCCGGGGAAGTCGCCGGCGGCGGCGGACACCGTGACAATGACCGGGGCCGCGTCGTCGACGGCGTCGGGGTCCGACACTTCGAGCCGCAGCACGACCCGCCCCCCGAGCGCGCAGTGCAGCGTCGTGGCGGTCGCCGCGAACACAGGGGCGTCGGCGACCGGAAGCACGGTGACGTTCAGCTCCAGCACCGCGGCGGGGCCGGCGCTCTGCCCCACTTCCGACAACTCCAGCCGCACGACGGCGACCGGGGGCGAGTGGAAGTGCGGCGCCGGGACGTACACGATGGCGTTGGCAAAGGTCGCGAGTTCCGGCAACGAGCCCAACTGCCAGAGCCCGCCCCCGGGGCCGCGCAGGGCCGTCGCAGACGTAAGCGCCCCCGGGGGCTCCGCGGCGCTGAGGGAGGCGGTCAGTCGATAGCGGCGGGCACCGGGGCGGAGCCCGTCGCTGAGGACGAGGCCAGACAGCGGCAGCGGCACGTCTTCGGGGGTGGACAGGGTTGTGAGGCCGTCGGGCCGCGCGATGGTCAGCGGCGGGTGGCCGACGGTGACGTAGACGGTGGCGCTGGCGTTGGCGGCGGGCCACAGGGCGCCGTCCACGCCCTCGTCCGCGACGTGCACGTGCACCAGCGCGAGGCCCTCGAAGCCCGGCGCCGGCTCGAAGGTCGCGTTCGCCAGCGCGGTCAGCGCCGCGACGGGCGCGCGCGGCAGCGGCAGGAACGCGACGGGCGGCCGCCCCGGCAGCCGCAGCAGCCCCGCGGAGGCCCAGACGGACACGTGCACGGGGGCGTCGCTGTCGTCGGTGAGGGCGATGGGGACGGGGACGGGGGTGTCGATGCCGGTGGCCAGTTCGGAGGGCACAGCGATGGCGGGCGGGCGGTTGATGAGCAGCCGGAGCGCCACGGCGGCCGAGGCGTTGCCGCCCCCGAAGCCGTCCACGAAGACCAGCAGCCAGTCCTGGCGCTCTGCGGCCTCCGGGCGGACCGTGAGGCGCATGGCGCGGAGGGCGGCGTTCAGGTCCGGCAGCAGCGCTGTGATCTGCGGGACGTGGGCGATGGAGGGCCCTCCTCTCAGCACACACACACCCTCCTCAACCCCCCCCCCTGTGCGACATTCCGTCTGGTTGTTGCTCCTTTACGGGGCCCTGGACAGTCACACGTTCTTCCCTTCGCATGTTGCGTCGGGTCGCTGCTTTCTGTCGGCCGCTGCGGCCGTTGCTCCTGCCGGTGTCGTTTCCGCGTTCGCTGGGACTCTGCTGGATGTGGCATGGGTTGCCGTTTGCGCGTCAGCGGCGCCCAATAATTGGCGTATTGAGGATGCCCCCCCCACACACGCAATGAGAACCGCGAAAACAAGAACAGAGCAAGAAAAGCGGTAAAAGAAAACTCCTGAGGAACAGCAAAGCTGTCCTGGACGTCTTTCGGTCTGTTGACAAATGCGGCACACACACGCCCCTCTCCCCACGCACACACTCCCTCAGAGCCACACACAGCCCAGAGGCACGCCTCCACACAACACCGCCAAGCGGGGCTACCCGCACTATCGCAAAGTGCTGTCCGCAACGCGCAGTGCAAGCGTCAGCGACACCTCGAAGGCATCGGCCGTCGGGTCGGCACCGTAGTCCTGCGGGCGCGCCACAGGGACCGCAGACGCGTCCGCGAAGGTCAGCGTGTGGTTCGCGGCAACGACAAGGCGCATGGGCTGCGGGCGCTCCTCCGGGTCCCGCAACGTCACGGCGCGGGCCACCGGGAAGTCGGCCGGGGCCGCAAGGACGACCGGGCGGTCGGGGGTGGCGATCCAGACGTCGCGGGCCGGCACAAGCCGCACGTACGCGGTGGTCTGCAGAGGTTCCGAGTCTCGAGGTGCGGAGCCGGTGTCGTTGACGGAAATCGCGACGGTGGCGGGCCCGGGGCCGACGCTGGGGTCTGGGACCACAGGAGTGTACTGGAGCACGCGCACCGCGGCGAAGGCGTCGGCGGTGAGCGCGCGGAATGTGACCGCATGGAAGAGGTCCGGCACCGGCCCGGGACCCCAGACCTGGACCCCGCCCGAGCCATTGATGCCCCACCGGAGCTCCAGACCCGTCGTCTGCGCAAAGGCCAGGACCCCGGCGTCGAGAGGGGACACAGTGAGGGAGACCTCGACATAGAAATCGCCAGCGCTTTCAGTGTCCGGGTCGTTGAGGGCGGTGACGTAGAGGGGGGTGGGGCCCTAGAAGATGGAGGGGCATGGGTGGGACCTTCAGGGGGTTGGGTGGGGGGGGGAGGCAGACAGGCAAAAGGGACTGCAGGGCCCTCTGGTGAGGATCCAGACCTCTAGACATAAAGTCGGGACAAGGAGCCTTGGGCCCTTGCAATAAAGGTCAACACATTAGGCATGAGGTTAGTTACTTGCACAGTCACTGGGGCTAGTGACTGGTTGCTGCGGGGGTCGTTTCCCGGTTTTTGCTGCCCACTCCCCTCCGCGTTCCGGTCGTCCACCCCCTGCCTCGCTGTGTTTCCGTGGGCATGTGGCCCGTCTGGTTGCTGTTCCTTCACGGGGCCCTGGACAGTCACCCGTTCTTCCCTCCGCGTGCTGCGTCGGGTCGCGGTGTTCTGACGGCAGCTGCGGCCCGTGTTCCTGCTGGTCCTAACCCCCCATGACGCATTGATGACGAAATTCGGCCGGCCAATTTTGGCCAACTTTCACCACTGTTGACTCTTGAAAACAAAAGCGAGTTTTGGCCCCCACAACATACCTCTTTGCGTTCGGAACATTCCGCTGATCATTTTGATGGGCCTCATGACATTTTTTGAAAAACAATTCTTTTCGAGATTTTTGACCACTTTTGGCCCCCAGAAAAAATTGATTCGGCACCTTCGGCTTTCAAAGTTACCCTTTCCCATAAGAGTGACAAAGGAGTTTCGCAATCGTCATTTCGTGATCTCGGGCCCCGGAGCCCCCCACCTCACCCCCACCGAAACAAGTCCGCCACTATTACATCCCTCCCTGTTGCGTACGCTGTACTGTGGTGGAGTATGGGGGTAATGCTCTCCACACCTTGTCACCTTGACGAAGGTGCACTTCCGAACTCCGAAAGGCAACGACCGGCGGATCGTTGACCGGCTGCACGTTGAGGGTGATGTTGGCAGAGGCGACGCTGACGCCGCCCTGCACGCTGCCCTGTACATCTATGCGCAGGACGTCTGTGCCGGCGAAGTGGCGGTCCGGTGAGTACACCAGAGAACCCGTCAACACCTGCATCAGGGCTGGCACGGAGGCATCGAACTCCCAATGCCCGCGGGATATGCTCGTGGCTGTGCCATTGAGAGGCACCTGCGCAGCCAACGTCCCGTGCGACACCCGCAGGTTCACAACAACGCGACTATCGGCGTCGGGATCCCGGACCTCAAAGACGTCGGCAAAGGCGTAGGGTGTGTCCTAGAGAGACAAAGAGAGGGGGGCAAGGGAAGCAGGAGGGCCAGAGGGGGGGAAGGCAACAAGGGGGGACGCAGGGAGCAGGAGAGGGATCCAGTGTGGATGGTGGGCGGTGGATGCCCGCCCAGGGTCCATTTGGATCGGAGTTGTTGGCCTAGACTGGGGGGGTGCTAATCCTGCAGCGCCTGCGGCGCGCAACTTGGGTAATTATGGTGGAACAGCTGGTCTCATAACGAGGGAGCCACGGCCACTGTGAAACGTGAGTCCGTGCAGGGCATCGCCTTGTAGCCAGACAGGGACTGTTCAGCCGTCCACAATCTGGTATTTTATGACTCGAGTTTCTCGGAGACAAACACCAACGGTTTACTCACACCCTTGCTGAGACATGGCGAAATGAGGGCCACACTGGATGATGCTGCCTTTTGTGTCTGCAATTCCTTTTGCTTACAACGTGTTTGCTGCGGTTATGGCCTGTTGTGCAGACTGAACTGGCTACGGAAGGTCGCTCCTAGATGCCTGCAGGGAGGAAGGGGGGGGGGGGGGAGAGAGAGATGCAGACATGCAGGAAGGGAGCGATGAAGCGATGAAGGGAGAGGGCTGGGATGAACGGATGTATAAGTGCAAAACTGCGATAAGAGCACGGCAGAAAACCACAACAGACATAACCTCGTTGGGGTACTGCCGCAAAGGCTGGAGCACATGCAGCAAAAAGGGCGGGGAGATTGCATGAGAGCCCCAGCCAGTTTCACATCAGGAGGTCATATGTACTCACAACGTCCCATCCGACCGAGCACACTGGCCCCATGCCTCACACATACCTCCGTGAGCTCCAGCTCCTCCTTCGACACGATGATGTACGGCGCATCCTCCACGCCCCGCACTTCCACCCGAAGCACCGCGCTGCTCCGCTGCTCGCCCCCCAGGCCGCTCTGACCGCGGTCGCTGACGCGGATCGCGATCGCCGCGTCGCCCTCAAAATTCGGGTGCGGCCGGAATTTCGTGGTGTTCAGCAGCGCCCCGATTTGTGCGGAGGTGCAGTTGCACCGCAGCCCGTCCGGCCCCACGGCCACGGCCCCGGGGTCTGGCAGTGCCGCCGCGTCCGCCTCCAGCGTCCCGGCGCTGGTCCGCAGCTCCACCTCCAGAACGCACGCGCCGCTGCAGTCCACATCGGTCACGCCGATGAGCCCTGCAAGCGACAGCTCCGTGTCCTCCGCCATCCACACGTCCGAGTCGACCGCGATGACCGGGGCGTTGTTGACCGCCTCCACGACGATGAGCAGACTGACGTTCACAGAGAGGGCGCCCCCTGCCCCTGCGCTGCCCATATCACTGACGGTGAGTGTCAGGGTGTCGTTGCCGTGGTACAGCGCATCCGGAGTGTACTGCAGAGTCCGGACGGCGGCCGTAGCGGCGGCAGGCGGGGCGGTGAAGGTCAGCGCCGGGAAGGACGTACCGCTTGGTGGGAGCGGGGGGTCGAAGGCGTCCCAGAGACTGCGGTTGAGGGTCATGGACAAGACCCCACGTCCCACGCCGAGTGACACGAGGACGACAACGTCTTGTGAATGACGAGCGTCAGCGTCTCCGATCGTGCGAATCCCAAGATCCGTGAGAACCTGAGCACAGTGTTTTGGCATCCGGGCGGGATGTGCGGGGCGCAGGAGGCGAGGGGTGGGGCCAGTATGGGAGTATGGGAGGCCAGTGGGGGCAGGCAGGGGACACGGGTTTGTGCTGCTGTCTTGGACCTCATGGTCGTGGGGGAATGTTTGCCCAGCGTGCGCCCGGCGCGCTACCTTTGTATTCAGTATCCTGGCTCTAGCCCCAAGTCTATCCTCACCTGCAGAAGTCCCCCTAGTAGACCGCACCCTGGAGTTGTATCACCACGTACCGGGACCAGGGGGTCCGTTTCACAAATGTGAGACCAAGCACAGTTGCATCATTGCCTACCACACCCACATTATACGACAAAGCTGCCACAGCAGGTTAACCAAAATTGGCCCCGTTATTTGGTGAGGGGGGGCGAAAACAGGCACGGGTGGGGAATGAATGGTCCAAAAAAAAGACGCCCGGCGCAAGCCCAGAGCACTAACACTTCCCCCATGCCTCCATTCCGGACCAAATGGAGAAACTGCGTCCAGGTGTCCCGTAACAGGACTCACAGGTCCACAGGAAAGATCCGAGACGCCACTGCAGCGCTCACCAGGCACCACTAGTAGGATGCAGCCCCAAGTGTTGACTGGGCGTGGGGATGCAAACCCTTGGCTGGTGGTGCAAACAACCGAGGCCGGTCAGACACCATTCACACGCCGAAGAGCGGGATGGGTGCCCACCATGTTGCCTTAGAACTATCCCCAGCACTGTAGTATACAGTGGTTGTGGCCAAACACTTCGTAGGTGGCCTGGGCCGGGACATGCACACACGAATACATCATTGGAGGACACAAGCGCGTATCATGATAGCTGCACACGGACAATGATGTGAGGCACAAAGCAACATCCAAGCACCTCTTTAAACAACTATGGGAGGCAAGGGGTGTCTTGCTGAAGGCAGTACTGATGAGGATACCATACCGAGCATGCCAGTAGAGTACACTGCTTGGACCATTGCACTTCATTGGCTAGCAACCCCCCTCACCCATCCCAGACCCCGCTAACAGCAACTGGCGCAGGCTACCACAACCCCCAACCCCCAACAGCCAGTGTGCCCTTGTCAAAACAAAGACGCCTTTGCGAGAGACCTTGGTGCGACCTTACCAAGGTGAGCGAAGCGAAAGTGGCGGTGAAACTTTGGGGGCGTTTTCGCACAGCGCCAGTTGTTACGTTGTTTATCCCGGGAACAGCCCTGAGAACCACCCACCTACAGAAGCACGCATGATCAATTCAAAACAGCATCGGGGGTGCAGAATTCAGGACCCTGGGACCCGTGGCTACCGGTGGTGAAAAAAGCCGACTTTGCGCCCCCTTTTGATAGACTTTCCTTGTTTAACACAGCCACCCGCCAAGAGCTATTGGAGCACTCAAAAGCACACAGCTGCAAAGAAGGAGCGGGAAAGAGGGACAGGCAAACTGGTGTGGGAGGAATGCACTGTCGGAGTGAGGGGCTACTGCATATTTGCTTTCCCGTCTGTTGTACGAAGGCGCTCGACATCCTTCATGAGATAAAAGACACGATGCATTCCTGCATGGCCGTAAAGCGCAACTGGGGGGGGGGGGTGCTCTGTAAGTAATAGCTTTCGGGCTGAAGGGGGTGCCCATCTTCAGGCCATCAGCACCCAGCGTGTGTGTTGTCCACTGGGCGGGGGACGTCTTGACCGCGGAGGTGTCAGAGGGTTGGGGGGTTAACGGGCGGAGGGTGCAGCAGCCGGCGCTGGGGCCCAATCCTGCTGCAGGTGCCCTCCCGTCCTCACCGGCCCTGCAACCGGATGCAAATGGATCCGGCGATCACGCTTGTGAAACGGGAAGGGGCGACCGGGCGGTCTGCCGGGCCCTGGCTCAGGACGGGGACCACGGGCGACCAAGTGGCCGATGCCGAAGTGGGTCAAGCCGTCGCTCACTGGTCGCGCACCAGCGGCACCCCTTCACCGTCCCAAAGCGCTGTTCTGGGCCATCACTGGCCAACGGCACTTCAACGAGACCCCGACTCTGCGTGGGGGGGGCTCGTCGGCCGGTCCGTTGCCCTGCGCCTCGGACCCTGCACGAGACGTGGGGGGGGGGGGGGGGGCGCCGCATGGGGGGCAACAAGGGCGAGCTCCGGGCTCGACCGCCGGAGAATGGTCGGGCGGTGGGTGATCCAGCTGCCGCTCAGGGGGACACAAACGGTGAGGGTGTGTCCAGGGGTTTGCTTCACTACGGGAGGGGGGGGAGGGGGGGTGATCTGGCGGACCCACCCACCCACACCCAGAGCACCAAGTACCGGCGAGAGACCGATGGCAGAGTACTTGCGTTCGCCGGGTCGAACCCGGTGGCATCGCAGCCGATTGGGTTTCTTTTGCTGCTTGTGCCACTTTTTCCTTTTGCTACGGCCAAACCACCCACCCCATCCGAAACCAACACATTTTCCTCAAGAGAAGAAATGAAAATTTGAGACACAGACAAACAATGAGAGGTCGATTTCAGAGAAAACTGTTTTTTTGCCCTCATACAACTCCCCCCCCCGTAGTAGTACGGATGCCTGCTTGTCATAGCAGAAGGTTCAAAGGCGAGAGGCCAATAGGCGCCGCCACAGGCTAACAGAGCCAACCACCAAAGCTTTGTGCCAACCCCCCTCCCCCGTAGGGTAGGCCACACCCTCAGCACAGCCATGGGCGTGCAGTACCTCCGCTACCCCCTTCGGTGCTAGGGCGAGAAGAACATTGCTCCAGGGGGTGGGGGGGGGGGGGGACGGAGGCCCATTTCCCAACCACCCCCCCTCCTTGTCCGCCGTGCTGGGAGTCCGGCGCGGGGGGTGCTTCATCTGCCGTGCCAAAGGGGGGGGGGGGTCGACCCCAACATCTACGGCTCAAAATGATCCCCACGTCGCGCTGATCATTTTGACTACACATTTGTGGGGGGGGGGGGGGGGGTTGGCACAAGGCCTTGGTGGTTGGTGGGGGGGGGGGGGGGGCTTGTGGTGGAGAAAACTTGTTCGGGCGAAAACTTGTGTTCCGGCACCTTCCGCGCCAACATCCGTTCTTACACAAAACAAAGGGCCCGGCACGGAACCCCATTTTTCCAACCCCCCCTCCTTCGGCGGGCGTCCGCGCCCCCCCCCCTCCCCTCACCTTCCGGAGCAATTTCCCGGGGGGCCTAGTGGAACAGCCCGGGCCGAGCGCTCCACACACACACACACACACACACACACACACACACACGCCCCAAGTTCGGGGGTGTGTGGCATGACTTGACCCCCGACTGCGGCGGCCAAGCGGCATCGATGGCACAGCGCGAGGCACACGCACGGGGCCAGACCTGATTCTCCAGCGCATACAAGACCCCGCGCTCAAACTCCACCCGCGGCGGATCGTTGACCGCCAGCACCGCCAACGTGACGTTGGCCGAGTCCACGGGTCCCTCCCCCCCCACAAATAGATCCGCCGCCAGAACGTCGCGCCCGGAGAAGTCCGGGTCCGGCGCGTACCGCACGCCGGTCCCGTTCATGGCCGCGTGCACGGCATCGCGGGGCCCGGACAGCGCAAGGGCCCGCCCCGGCGCCCCGGTCACCGCCATCTCCGGGTCCTCCCGCAAACCGCGGCTGACGTCGAGGCGGCCGTGCCGCACGCTGCACAAGGGGCGCGCAAGAGCGGAGGCGGAGGCGAGTGGGTGCGCGTGCGGGCACAGGGGGGCACGGCGGCGGACGGGGAGGGGGCGACGGAGGGGCACGGGGGGGCGCACACAACGCGGAGCACACGGGGGGCCCACGGCGGAGGCTGAGGGGGTAGGGCACAGGCACAGGCAGGGATGGATTAGAAGGGAAGGGACCTCAGAGGCGGATAGGCAGGCGGTTAGGCAGGCGGTTGGAGGAGGTTGCCAAAGCGGTTGGGGGCGGTTACTGTCGGTTGCAAATGCCATTGAAGTTGGCACTTGGCGTCAGGGAGACAGTGGCTTGGCATAGGCCGGGCGCCCTGGGGGGGTACCTCCCCCCCTTCCAATGCATCCCTAGGCATAGGGCATGGCGCACAGACAGCGCAGATGTGCGCGGATGGCACGGGGGCTGGGCAGTGAGGCCACACACGAGCAGACACCGTTGCTTACGGACTCTCCCCCCCCCCCGGGGGAGGGGGGGGCAATACGGCTGAGGGGGTGTGCCGGTCGGTACTTCCGGGGGTACGTACGGGGGCGCTTTTTGAAGAGGGAGTCCTCCACTTGTGGATCGGGGGGTTGGCTGTCCGCCCGTTGATGTCGGGGTGAAGGGGGCGGGTGTGAGAGGGGGGCAGCCTGTTGGGCTACCGAACAGAGTTTTTGTTTGAGGGCCGGTGGGGAGAGGGGGAGGGGGGGTCTGGAACCCAAAAGTCCGGAAGTTTGTGTACCAAAAATGGCCCAAATCAATGTTTCCTTTTGCAAATTTCATGTTTCCCACCATGAAATCCGGGTCCGAGGGGTGGGGGGGGGCTGTTGGACAACCCCCCCACTCCCACCCCCGACGGAGATGCTGAGTTGTCAAGCAAAACTCTGCTACCGAACCGCAGGGGAACCAATTGGTTTTACGGCGTGAGAGTGGGGCAGTTGTCCCTCCCACGCGTCCCTCCCACGCCGGCGCCGGCAATGCTTCACACAAAGTGTTTTCCGGGGTGGATTTGCGGCCCTGCCGCCCCCTGTGTGACATTCCGTCTGGTTGTTGCTCCTTTACGGGGCCCTGGACGGTCACCCGTTCTTCCCTTCGCATGTTGCGTCGGGTTGCTACTTTCTGTCGGCCGCTGCGGCCAGTGCTCTTGCTGGTGTCGTTTCCGCGTTCGCGGAGCCCAGTAGTTGGCGTGTTGGGACTGTGCTGAATGCGGCATGGTGTGCCGTTTGCGTGTCAGCGGCGCCCAATAGTTGGCGTATTGAGGATGTGCTGGTTGTTGCCGGGGTCGTTTGACTGTTTTTGCTGTCCACACACCTCTGTCCACAGGCCGTCCATCGCCTGCCTCGCTGTGTTTCTGTGCGGCCCAGGTGCCCTGTTCCTCCACGCGCTGTCCGGGCCGTCCCCCATATGCCCTTTTCCCCCCCTCCCCGCCGACCCACCCACCACCCCCACATCAGAAAGGGTTTCCTCGGGGGGAAAGTGAAATGCATTAAAGAGGCCGGCAAATCGAGGCCGGTTTCAGGGGCACTTTTGTTGGTCGCCTGACCCACGCACCCATCCCCATTCCCGAGGGGGGGTGCCACGAAGCAACGGTCTGCACACGGGGGGATGGACCGGAGGGCACACAGTAGGCCATGCGGGCACGTGCTGCCTGCCGGGCAGGGATGTATTAGAAGGGGGGGGGAGGGGGGTTTGGCTGGGACCCCGGTCCTCCCAGGGTCTCCCTATGGTCCCCGCCGAAGGAGGGCCAAAATTTTTGCAGCGTAAATCCTCTTGGCACCGAAGGCGCCAAAGCAAAATTTTGGCCGTCAGCCTCAAACATTGGAAGGGGAGGGGGGAGGGGGGGGGAAGAGGGGTCTGGGTGGGGGATACCCGCCCTCCTCCTGCGGTGTACGGCCGTTCGAATACATCACTGCTGCCGGGGCCTGCAATGACAAGGGGCACGGGGTGCACGCAATGCCCACCTCAACCGCAGGGTCATGCGCTCTTTGGAGGACCCGCCGCGCACCGTCACGGCGCCGGACACGAGCACGCGGCCGTCCTCGTTCAGCTCCAGGGCCGCGGGGGCGTCCAGCGTCGGATCGCCGGGGACGGTGCTCATGAGCACAATCGCAGCCTCCGCCCTGAGGCCCGGGCCCTCCGGCCCGACGTGCCCCAAGTCGTCGACGGTCACGAGGAGCACGTCGCGGCCCACGAAGTCGGGGTCCACGACGTACCGGAGCGACCGCACGGCGGCGGCCGCGGCGCTCGTGGGGCCGCGGAACGTGATGCCACGGAACGACGGGGGGATGGGCCGGGTGCCGTTGCCCGGGCCCGGGACCTGCAGGCCCTCGGTGTGCCGCATGCTGAGGTTGCCGTGGCTGACACGAAGGGTCACGAGGACGTCGAAATCGCCGGCGTACCGCGTGTCCGGGTCACGGATGTCGGTGATGCGGAGGTCGTCGAGCACCTGCGGGGTAACCGAGGGAGGGGGGGGGGGGGGGGCTCAGCGGCAGTGGAGGGGCAGCACAGTGACACACGTGTTGCACGTGCAGATACTCACATCTCATGCAATATCACAGCAGCGGGTGCGGTAGAGAAAGAAGTGCAGTGCTATCGTACTCCCCGCCGTCATCCATCCCACCGGTTGTTCCCGTGGTCCTCTTCCTACTTCCCAGCCCCCGATAGATCAAGTTGTAACCGGAACCTTTCATTTTCTGCGGCCCACGCGCACGCACGCGCGCGCGCGCACCACCAAACCACAACAAGCATGCCAGCAAAAAAGTGCAGAGGTACAAGAGGTGCAGAAATACAAGAAGCTCCCTGGGAATCTTGCGGCCGGAGGTACCCTTTTGTTCTGCAGTGAAGAGAGACTGCGAAGAAGACCGTGCGTGACCCAGCTGGCTCTGTGAGGGCCATGACTCATAGACACCCCTTGCCCAGTCCTCCACCCGCCAGAAAATGAGGGATTGCCTTCGAAGATGTCGTGTAATGTGAACGTGTGACAGGTCCACCTCGGGTGCAGAGCCCCTGCCCCGTCAGGCGGGCCCGTTGTGCCACACCCCACGCCTGGCTGCCCCCCCCCCCCCCCGCCGCCCCTGCGGGGTAACCCTCCCTCCAGAGATGGGGGGGTCTGGGGACGGGGCTGCGGTACACCTCGTGCTCCTGGATCTCAAAGTACTCCGAGAGGGCTTCGATGACGGGGGGATCATTCACTGCCTGCACCAGGAGGCCGACGGTCGCATTGCTCGCCCCTGCAGCCGCCTGGACGCTGACCAGCAGCACGTCTGGCCCGGCGTAGTCCGGATGTGGGGTGTAGACGAGGCTGCCGTTGAGGTGGGCATCAATGTCTACAATGCTGCCGTTGAGCTGCAGGGAACCGGCCCTCCGCACGATCTGAATGCGGTGCTCCGTGCGGCGCACCCATTCGGGTTTGGGCTGAGTGATATTGCAGGCAAAGTCTGCGGATTGGGTGGCATTGGAGGAGTTGGCGATGCCGGCGGGCAGCGTGGCATTGGAGGCGTTTCCGGACGGCGTGTCATCGGCACTGGCGCCGGGGGCGCTGCTATTGCATGAAATCGCCGGAGGGGGAGGGGCCATATACCACACGTCGCGGGTGGCATCGGGGACCGTAAGGGTGCCGTGCTGCACCGTCACCGTAACGACCACTTGAGAGTCCACGTCAGGCGTGCCCAAAATGAACACATCCTCGAACGTGTAGGGCGTGTCCTGGAGGGAGAGAGGCAGGGAGGGAGGGTAGGTCAGGGCGTTTTGTACCGAGCAGGTTTTCAAGCAAAAAATGAACACGGTGGCCAGCCAACGGCGGTTGGCGGGTAACCGGTGGCGGTTGGAAGTTGGCGTGTTGTAACAAAAAAGAAAGAAGAAGAAACATGCCCACCCCAAAATGCCCTGGGGCAGGCTGAGAAGACCGCACCTCCAACTTTCCAAGCTTCCTTAGGAATGACAGGACATACCAGAGCAGTGACGTCCCATGTCGGCCTGTAGCGCGCAGACAGCCCCTTGGCTAAACGATGCAAGTGATTGTTTCCGTTGGTTTTTTTGGGCCCGGGCCGTTGTTGTGTGTATGTGTGTTTAGAAAAGGGGGAGGGACACTGTAACATAGGCGAGCGCTTGATCAGAGGAAACAAATATCATAACCGAACGTGTTCGCGCATCGTGCAACAGTAGACCACTGAAGTAGAAAAAAGTGGGTTGGTGCGCTCACGGAAGGCTACGGCAAGCGCAGTAAAAAGGGCGGGGTAGAGAGGCGAATGCTCTTACAACGTCCCATCCGACCGACCACACTGGCCCCATGCCTCACACATACCTCCGTGAGCTCCAGCTCCTCCTTCGACACGATGATGTACGGCGCATCCTCCACGCCCCGCACTTCCACCCGAAGCACCGCGCTGCTCCGCTGCTCGCCCCCCAGGCCGCTCTGACCGCGGTCGCTGACGCGGATCGCGATCGCCGCGTCGCCCTCAAAATTCGGGTGCGGCCGGAATTTCGTGGTGTTCAGCAGCGCCCCGATTTGTGCGGAGGTGCAGTTGCACCGCAGCCCGTCCGGCCCCACGGCCACGGCCCCGGGGTCTGGCAGTGCCGCCGCGTCCGCCTCCAGCGTCCCGGCGCTGGTCCGCAGCTCCACCTCCAGAACGCACGCGCCGCTGCAGTCCACATCGGTCACGCCGATGAGCCCCGCAAGCGACAGCTCCGTGTCCTCCGCCATCGTCACGCGGTCGTGAGCCACTGCGATTTCCGGCGCAGTGTTGACCGGCGTGACGGTGATCGCGATGCGCACGGAGGTGTTGCGTGGCACGCCGCCCATTTGCCCGCGGTCGTCGACGCGGAGCTCCAGGACGTCGGGGCCGTTGTAGTGCAGGTCGGGCTCGTACTGCAACGTCCGCACGGCGGCGGTGGCGGCAGCGGTGAGCGCGGTGAAGGTGTAGGAGCGGAACTGGAGGGTGGTGGGTGCGGGGGGCAAGGGACGGGTGTGTGACGTGTTGGTGGTGTTGGGGGTGTGCGATGTGTTGGTGGTGTTGGAGGTGTGTGACGTGTTGGTGGTGTTGGGGGTGTGCTTGGTGGTGTTGGGGGCTTGGGGCTCCGGCGGTGGCACCGGCGGTGGCAGCGTCATCCGGAGCGTCCCGTGCTGCACACGGAGCATGATCTCCACCTCAAAATCTTCGAAAACGAGAGTGTCTGCGTCGCTGATTCCCGTAATATGGAGCTCTGTCAGCATCTGCAAATGGTAATGACAGCGGCACCCCTGGTCGACATCAACAGGCGCGTGGTAATGTGGGGGTAGCACCAACAAGGCCCTGGTAGTGGGGCTTATTGGCCCTCCACAGCGCCGTTGTGGGCTTGTTTGCATTACAGCGGGCAGAGTTGGTTGGCCTATCGCCGCCCCTGTGCGTCAATTCAGACCCTACTCCCATCCAACTTTTCTCTTCTACAGGGACCCCCTCACCAATGATGGGGGTCCCGGGTGCTACCTCCAAGTTTCCCAGATCGGCCGCCCCCATAGCGTGCAGTTGTGTGGGTTGCAGTGGTACTGGCAGAGGCATGGGCGGCGGTGTTGCAGTGGCAGTGAGCCCGCCGCAATACGGCATTGGTGTCGCGAGTGGTCCAGGCAGCGGCAGTGCGCGGTGGCAGCAGTAGCGGGAGCGGCACCAGCCGAGCAGTCGAAGTGGATAGTGGCGGTGGCAAGCGGCATTGGCACTGGCACTGGGGCGTGCGCGGGGCTGCGCGGTTGCCATGGCAGTCGCACACAGACCTCGTCCTCCCGCACCGTCAGGCTGCTGGTCAAGTAAGTCACCACCGGAGGGTCGTTCACCCCGGCAACAAAGATCTCCACCGTCTTCCGCACCCCCGGGGCCGTCGTGCCGTGGAGCTCCGGGTCACGCACGGTGATGGTCAGCGCGTCACGCCCACTGTACTCCGCGTCGGGAACGTACGTGAGGTTCCCGCTGAGCAGGTGCAGCACGTGGGAGATGGCCCCGTGGAACTGCAGCGTCCGATTCCCAGGGGGCGCGGGCGTGCCATCCGGCAGCAGCACGGACTCGAACACCAGGACTCCGTGGACGACTGAGAGCTGCAGCGTGATGCTGATGTCGCCGTCGGGGTCACCGATGGTGAAGACCCCCGCCAAAGATGCTGATGTGTCCTCCGTGAGGGTGAGCGAAGGCCGGAGGACGGGAATGTACGGCAGATCATTCACGGGGACGATCACGATCGGCACCTGTGGTCACGAGGGCACGGGCATTGCGTTCAACCGTACCCCCTTGCTCAATGAAAACGTTGGGCTCAGTGAAGGAGGGCAGGTGTACCAGATGGGGTGATCCAGTGGACCGTGGCCAAAAATGTTGCAGCCACGCAGGGCTGTCCTTAAAGAAAACTAAAACAAAAAAGAGGGGTTGTAACGCCAACAGAAACGAACGTTCAATGGGACGCTCTCCGCTTCATGATCAAGACAGGGGCAGAACCACAAAAACATTATTGAACAATGTATGGCGGTTGACGGTGGTTGACGGTTGGCGGTTGGCGGTTGGCGGTTGGTTGCGGTTGGCAGTTGGCGGTTAGGAGTTGGTGGCGGTTGGCGGTTGGCAGTTGGTGGTCCTTGGGGTTGTCCTTGAGGGCTGTCCGTAAAAAAAGAGGGAAATTGATTCTTAAGAGCAGCCCTGCAGCCACGTCAGTCGACGACATGAACAACAGCCACCACCACGGCGACCACCACCACGGCAGACCAAGTGCACAGCCGCGCCCCCCTTGGCAGAATGCAAGCACGGCAAGGACCTTGGCAGATGCTACGCGGTTGCTCCCACCTCACAGACTGCAAGCACAGCTTCGCCTTTGGCAGAAGCGCAGCGGACACCCCCGCACACCACATGCACCGCTGGTGGAACCTTGGTAGACCACAAATGCAACTCCCACCGTGGCAAACCGATTGCCTTGGCAGACTACGAAAACAGCTGCAGAGGGGGGGGGGGGGGGGTTACGGGGATTACTTCGCTAGGGTAAATTTCGGGGGTGGGACTTCGCCCCCCTTGGGAATCCCCAAGCTCCAACACCTGCACTCAGGGCGGTCCTTAATGGGAAAAAAAAATTGTTCCAAAACATTGTTTTTTCAAAAGAGCCCGCGGACAACATGTCTTCACCCAGGTGTTCCCAACTGTTCAACCATGAGTCCCGAGCCAAAAATTTGTGCAAGCACACAACCATATGATCCTAGCCCCACATGTGTTCAATGATAGCATCCGAACCCTACCTCACACCCTGCATAATTCAACATGAATGAGCAATGTTGTTTTCCATCAAATGCAGTGACACAGCGTTCGACCACCCGAGTGTTCCATCGCCGGTGGCACAGCTCATAACAAACTCTCTACATCTGGTACAACCTCTGGAAGTGCACCCTGACACGCTCCATAAGCTCACCCTTCCCCCCCGTTGACACTCAAACCATGCTTCCTACAAATGGCCTTAAACTCAACCGAATCCAGTCATGCAATTTGCCCCTCTCCATTGCCTTCAACACCGCCTCATCCACATCATACGCGACCACGAACTGCGCGGCAGGGTCATAAGAGGTAGAGGGGACGGCTAGTGGGTTACGAAGGTCAGAAGAGGAGCTACTGGCGACTTCACCCGGCTGCTCCAAATCCTCGACGTCACTATCTTCGTCCTCACCCTCCAACCCAACCCCATACACATCGCCAATATCGGCGTGACGTGTTGCCCTCTTTGGGACAACCCACAAATCTTGAATGTTCAAATGAACCTCTGCTTGAGGATCGTCTTCGAAAGAAACTTGCAAATCCTTGAAAGCGGCAAACCCAAGCAAACCACCATCTTCCACCTCAACCGCATGCCCTTGCTTCCGCTTCCGCGGGCGGAAAGGGGTCTTCCGGAGCTCATCAAACACCTCAAACGGCCCCCAATCCTCTGGTGCATCCCCATTGCACCTTACCCACGGCGTCTCACACATGCGCTCGGTGGTTTGGCCAAAGTTAGTAGCCGTCACGTAGCTGAACACTCTCTCACACAAACATGAGCTTGCCTCAACCCAATCCTCTACTTAGCACTACCAGCCCACTGAGTTCCATTGAAGCGTATTTGGACATCTTCAATCAAACTACTGAAGGGGCCACACAACAAAGCGTGGATTGTGAGTCCCTAACCCCAACTCAAGGGGCCACGCAACAAAGTGTGGATTGTGAGTCCCTAACCCCAACTCAAGGGGCCACGCAACAAAGCGTGGATTGTGAGTCCCTAACCCCAACTCGAGGGGCCACGCAACAAAGCGTGGATTGTGAGTCCCTAACCCCAACTCGAGGGGCCACGCAACAAAGCGTGGATTGTGAGTCCCTAACCCCAACTCAAGGGGCCACGCAACAAAGCGTGGATTGTGAGTCCCTAACCCCAACTCAAGGGGCCACGCAACAAAGCGTGGATTGTGAGTCCCTAACCCCAACTCAAGGGGCCACGCAACAAAGCGTGGATTGTGAGTCCCTAACCCCAACTCGAGGGGCCACACAAAAAGCGTGGATTGTGAGTCCCTAACCCCAACTCAAGGGGCCACACAACAAAGCGTGGATTGGATCCCGAACGCCATGCACGGGGACAAAATCAGAAGTGGCTGCCTCACCCATGCCTTCTCGGGGGCCCAAAAGAGGGCGGAATTGCTACGCAACCCCTGCTTTCTCGGGGATCCCCCAAAAGGGGGGATAGACATGGCCCACGTTGGGCCAATGCAAAAAGGCCTATGGGGGCGGTCCTTAAGGGCGGTCCTTAATAAAAAAAATCTCGTCCCTTAAGGACCGCCCTGCCTGCACTACACTGCCAAAACCCCTAAATTTCGCCACCTTCCTTGAATACGAAGATTTCCCACGAAATTATCCCCCCACGAAGTCCCCCCTCCCCTTGTACCAACTTGGAGCACCATACACCTTCTTCCGCCTTGGTACAGAGGACCCCACAGAACCTTCCACGTTAGCCCACTACAAGCACAGCTCCCGTCCTAGCACCCACCTGGCTGCTTCCAATGTGGCAGACTACAGGCACAACCACCACCCAACGGCGCCCCAACGGGAGTGCGATGCGCCCCGAAATGGCGAGCCACGCGAGCCCTTTTGAACCCGGGTGGGGGTCACAGAAAGAGGTTCACAGCCGCCCAAGCCCCGCTCTGTAAATGAACTGAGCACTTGTGGAGATAGCGGGCTTGCACATGTACCATGCAAGAGAGACACGGTACCTGTCTGCTGATGGTAGCGTCACTGCTGGCGGTGTCACTGATTAGAATAGACAGAGCATCCCCTCCACTGAAATGGGCTGCAGGCTTATATTGCAAGCAGGACAAGGCTTGGGTGAGCTCATCTGCTCGGAAGCGTAGGCGAGGGCCCTGCGTCACAACATTTGGAGGCTCCAAGTGGACAGGTTCGGCCAGCAGCTCCAGGCAGCTCCGGGCCAGGGTGAGGTTTCCATGGCTCACGCTGAGGGTGACGTCCAACGCCAGATCTTTGTCTGTGTTGAGAAGACATGCAGACAGGAATTGGTGGTTCGACTGCTTCAGCGCTGTTGCCTTGACAATGAGGCCCGAATTCCTCAACAATGTGTTGTGTCAAGCAACTGGGGGCCCACTATCGCAGTAGCATCAGACATTAATCAACGGCGCGGAGCGAGTGTGAGGCAGAGTGATTCGAGCGGGCTCAAAACCCGCGCGTTTGCACGCAGCATAGCCCCGGGCGTCCAGGATGGGGGAAGTGTCACACGAGTGTTGACAAAGGTCACGCGAGTCACTCACATGACACTCAAAAAAAATTACATTATATATATATTTATATTTATATTTATATGTATATTTACACTCGCGAGACACTTCACTCGTCCAGGATGGACTCAGGGGGAGTGTTTGCCCTGCACGCTCCCTCTCAGGTCTTGTCCCGCACCCATGTCCTGACCAGCCCCAAACCGAGACAGTGGAGAGTAATGATGGCAGAGCAGTGCGAGGAATGGAGATGAGAGGCGGGCGCTTGTGCCTCTTCGATGCCCACGAATGAGCACTGCAACGGACCTGGCAATATACACGAGGAGTCCCCCACGCGGCCGTCGGGGTCGTACACGCTCAGCGTGGTGCCGTTGCCGCCGAACTGCAGGAGTTCATCCTCGAGGATGGTGATGGCCGCGGGGCTGGTGATGACGGGCAGGTCCGGCAGCGGAGTTATATTGATGGTTGTGTTCTGCGGGGGGATGGGACGGACATGTGCGCGCACCCGGGGCCAGGAGGCAGTGCATGAGGCGGCCCCGGGCATGCCCAGTGGCAGTCCAGGACCTGACGCGGGCAGAGGTCTGTGTTCGTGCACGCCCCGTGTGGATTGCTCCACGTGTGCACAACGCCACAGAGCGCCATTGAAAGGACAGGGACTGAAACCAGTCGGCAGCCCCACGAGAGGCACCAGCCGTCAGTCCTCGCATGTAGGGCGTGGGGGGGTCCCGTCCCTTTGGTACCCAGCCAGCCAGAAGACCTTGAGGCACCCACCCAGACCCCCCGCTGAAAAACATGTGGGGGGGTCGAACCCCACATACCAACTGAGATGACCCCAGGCCCCGAAGTTTGGAAAAGGGGGAACTGCTATTTTTGGAACGTGCGATGAGGGGATTCAGAAAAATACTCATTTCCCTAGTTTTTGGTAAAAAAAACGCAACCCTTTTTGACCCCCCAAAAAAAATTTGGGCGCCTTCGGCACCGGAGTTTGTAGTCACTAATCAATGGCCCGGCCCATCGAGCCCCTGGCCCAGACACCCCCAACCAGGGGGTAAGTTGGGAGGGGGGGGGGGGGGTCCGACATTAATGACCCACCCACCCAAACTGGGACACCCACCCAGACCCCCGCCTCGAACTTAATTCCTTATAACCGTGGCCTTCCAGCCGTAGGCGCTCGTAGGCCACCGGCAAAAACAGAGGCACAATTACGAACCATTCCAAAGTGATATGAACTGGCAAGACTGGGGACCGCAGGCACAAAGGGGTGGTAGGAAGGCAGCCTAGACAAGAGGAAGGAAGGAGGGGACCACCCGTGGCTAGAAACTCATGTGGGGGTCGCGTTTGTGCACAAAAGGGGGGGGGGGGCAAAGAGAGGGAATACGCCTGTGCCACATTCGTGAGCTGTCACGTGACAACAAGGCGCCAAAAGGTCTGCTCAACAAAGGCAACTTTTTGGTTTGACCGATAAAGCCGACGAGGCCTCCCTTTGGCGGTGGTGAAGGGAAGTCAACGAAATATCGCTGAATTCCGTTGAGAAGTTCAAAGAACTCTTGGAGCGTGGCTGAGTGCCTGAGAATCGCCCCGTGCACCGCAACTGCCATGCACACACCACTGCTGCTCGCTTCGGTCCACCCACGCCAGTGTGGCCCTGATCATCCACCATCACTGACAGAGTGGCTTTTCCACAGAAGTTGGGCTGCGGCGTGACGTAGACCACCCCCAGGGCCCACTCGATGGCGGTCTGCGATCCGGTGAATGATACAAAGGCATCGTTCTGCCCGGTGCCCTCTATGAAGGTGATGTCGTCCTCGAGAACGTCCTCCAGGCGCAGAGTTCCATGGTGCATGTGCAACTCCACGAGAAGGGGGAACTGAAACAGAAGCAACGGCCGAAACCAGGGCTCGGGGGACCGGGGCTCAGGGGGGAGGGGGGCACGAAAACAAGTGGCAATTGCAACACACAAGCGGAAAAGCGAGGAGCAGGCGCAGAGACAGAGAGATCAAGCTGAGACATAGACATAGCGCATGGTGAGACCATACAGGGATTTGCATACCGGGACTGCACAGGGAGATGGCACAGGGTGAAAGCAGTCAAGGCCTGCATGTCGGGACAGCACACATGGACAGCATACAGGGACTGCGTAGGGACTGCACATGATGACAGCACACGGGCACAGCACACAGAGGCAGCACACGGGGACTCTAATCTTGGTGCAGCACACAGGGACACATCAAGACTGCACACGAGGAAGACAGCACACCTCCCCTGCATCTTCATCGCTAACAAAAATGGAGACCACAACCAGCTCCGAGTCTTCGGGGATAGTTCTAGTGATTCCGGTGACTTCGATCTCCGGGGGACGATTTACAGCTGCAGAACACAAGAGCCAGGTGAGATACAGCCGGGGACGCGGGCTTCACTTAATCATACTTAGGAGAAGGGCGAGGGTGAGCAATGATGCAGACAATAAAGCTCAGTGGGAGGACAAGGGGAAAGGGAAAGAGGACCGGGAGGATGTGGGGGTCGTGGTGAAATAACGTTGGAAACTTGCTGAACAAGCAGGGGGGGGGGATTATGCGATGCAACGGAAAATCAAAATATGCAAAAATATGCGAAAAATATACAATAAATGCGAAAAATATGCCACAAAATATGCGATCATTTTTTGCTGCCATAAGCTGAACGAAGCGACACCATGGGGGTTCCAAGCCTTCTTCGAAAATCTGTAAAGGCAAAAAGACCGCAGCTTTCGTCACGGCACGCAATGGCATCTCCCCGAAGGCATGTGAATGTGCTGCAGTGCAACGTATGCTGTCAAGGCCAGGGGTTTTGGAAGTGGTCCCATGTGCGTTCATCAAACAGCCAAGGGCAGGCACCAAAAATGTGTCCCAGGCCATCAAATTGCTGCCGGCTGCAGAAGTTGTGACCTCGAACCACTGGAGCGCAACAAAAATGTGTCCTTGACCATCAGATTGCTGCCATGGTGACCATGGTGTTGTTGCTGGCTACATTAGTTGTCACCCTGAGATTGAATGGATGGAACACAGCTGTGTGGCTCACTCAATTTAACCTCAGCCCCCAAACAAGCAGTAGCATACACAGTGCAATTAACAAAGAGCCAACGAGCCAAAATATGCGAAAAAATATACGAAATTATGCGGAATTATGCGGATCGCATAATTCCCCACCCCCTGTAAACAAGACTGTGGAGGGCAAATGTACAGCAGGGGTTGGTTTTGACTGCAACTGACCCGTGGAACACGAATGCCCGGACAATCTAGGGTGCTTTCAATCGTGCGCTCCACTCTAATCAGTTTTTGCTTGGATCTGTTGCAATCGTCACAGTTCTTGGTACCGGCGCCTCTCTTGGAAAAGACTCTTGTTGTTGGGAGATACTCTTATTGTTATTTAAGTTCGATTAAGTTCGGTTAAGTTCGATTATGTAAGTTCTCATTGTCAAACAAAAATTAAGGCACAAGCAGCAGCGGCATCAGAGTGGCATTGACACCAACCTCCTCGCCATGCATGTCGTGCCGGTTTTAGTGGTTGCAATGTGATTCAAACGAATTCAGGGGCACACATAACTTGTGTCACCTGCCCCGTGGCTACTTCGGGCTTGGGGCGTGCCCGGATTGGGGCACACATGTGGGATCGCAGCTCGTCACTGCACATAGCCCAGCCCTAACGGAAGAAGGGAGACCAGAGCCAGGCCTGGGTTGTCACCTCTGGAATCACTGGAATCCAGCATCATCACTAGTCTTGAAAATGGGGGGCACCCAGGTGCAGTCCTTGACCCCGACAGCCCCCTAAACATTTTGGCCCCTTGAAGGGGGGGGGGGGGGGGCTGGGACCACACCAACCGCTACCTGGTGCCGGGGCTGAGCTTCGAGGGCGGGATCTTCAATGAGCAACAAACGACATTTGTCCCCGTTTGTCTTGACCCCATGGCGGGGAAAGATCGATGTGGCCACAAAATCAGAAGTGGCTACACAAATCCTGCCTTCTTGGGGGCCCAGGGAAAATGCCGAGAAAAAACTGAGCATTTTGAGTATCAACACATGGGTGACCGGTTCTCCCAGCCCCTTTAAATGGGGCACCAACACTTTCCGGCGCCTGTGGCGCCAGCCAATTTCTCCATATTGGCTTGTGCGTTGGTCGGGACCTCCATTTTGGGCACCCAGGAGGGGGGGGGGTGGTCAGGGCCTGCACCTGGGCGCCCCCTGTGGTCTTGAACATGCATGGGCCACTTCACAACCAAGTGCTGCTGTGAATTGCCCCGCGGGCTATTGAGTGTTCCTGAACGCTGGTCCAGCACAGAAAGTGCAGTCCATCCGAACCTCCCATTGGACGCACAAACTGTCGGGCGTAGGCCTCCGGCACATTGTTGCCTTTGCTGTCCCCTACAGTTGGCTTGACGTTCCGTCCTCGGCCTCGCGCAAACAGCTTCTCTGGGACAGTGTCCCTGAGTCGAGGGAGAAGACGGTACTTCTGGTGTACACAACACTTCACAACGCCTGTAAGTGCACACGCATTCCCAGCCCCCCCCTCTCCCCCCCCCAACACACAGGTGTGCGGGTCCCCCCGAGCGGGCCTACCCACCACCAGGGCAAAGAAAAAGAGAGAAGAAGAAGAAGTGTTCCTGTACCCAGGTTTCCCAAAAATGCCCACAGGCACACCATGTGTTGGCGGTTGGCGGTTGGCGGTTGGCGATTGGCGATTGGCGGTTGATGGCGGTTGGTGGCGGTTGATGGTGGTTGGCAGCAGTTGGTGGTTGGGGATTGGTGGTTGATGGCGGTTAGCAGTGGTTGGCGGTTGGCGGTTGGTCGCCGCTGGCGGTTGGCGGCAGTTGGCGGTTGGCGGTTGGTGGCGGTTGGCGGTTGGTGGCGGTTGGTGGTCGGCGGTTGATGGTCCCTTGGGGCGGTCCTTAACAAAAAAAAAAATCTCGGTGCCAAAGGACCGCCCTGCTTACCACCGTTGGTTGGTTCCAACGACAGTCAGTCCACTGTCGGCTCGCGAGGTGCGGCATGCTCGACAGTCAGTCGTGTTGCCCTCAGCAGAGCCCGTTGTTGCTCATTGGCAGCCCCGGCAGGGCCTGCGGCATCTACCAGCAGAAGGCTGGCCTAACATTCAATTGGGCAGTAACCACCAGCGTTTGGGCAGTTCGACAACGACGGGTAGCCGGCAACTGCCTGCAACCGCTGGTCCAGGGCTTGTGTGATTCCTCAAGACTTTGACTTGGAACTTTGAGCTTTATCACCAAAGCCCTTTGGACGCAGTACGGCAGTACGGCGGCTAGTCATCAGAAAATCGCCAACCGACACACGCCGCCCTTCATACCTCCTCCCTGATTATCTGCACCCAAACCCTCAGGGCCTGCGTTGGCCCTTCAGCGTTCATTGTGCCGGCCCACCCAATCAATGAAAGAGCAGGGCACATACGCAGAACTGCGACGGTGAAAGTGGCCATGGCAACGCCAACGGGCTCCGTCCCAGGGCCCCCCTCATCTTCCACCCTAAGGAAATGCAAATGTGGCGGATCAAGGCAGCCTACGAAGGGCACTAGATGACAACGGCTGGCCTCCATTCCACCTCAAATCCCATAAGTTTTCGATCAGCAGCAGCCCAACCCATGAACGCCAACAGTTGCTCGACAAAACAGAGAAAACGGTCACTCCTGAAATGCCGTCCTCGGCTGGGTGGCTGTCGTGCAGTGCCCACGCATGCCCATGTTCAATACGCCTTCAGCGCATGCCCATGCCCCATGTGCATACGGCAACGGCACAACACACACATCCTTTGGTCTCCAGAGTCGTTCGAACAGATTGGCCTCATAGAGTCACGGCGTAGGCCGCAGCACCGCAAGGAACAGGGCCGGGGCACCGCAAGGAACAGACGCATGGTATGCCGGAGCAGCTAGCAAAGAGTCACGGTATGGTGGGGCACGGCTAGAGCTCTTAGATGGTGCTGAGCAAGTTGAACTGCAGTGAGTTGAGCAGTTGTGAGCATCCGAACAATTCGCACATCGAAAAAAAATTATCGCTTTTGGATGTTCAAAATGTGCGGTTTCGGGCGGGATCCAGCACGGGACGCGGCACGGACCTGGTACAAATGAGTTGCGGATTTGCTGCACCAAGTTACTGAGTCGTCACGGATGAATTTCGGACTTGTTACGCACGAGTTACAGAATTGTTACGGATGAGTTACGGACTTGACACGGATGCGGTACCGACTTGTTACGGACGAGTTACGGACTTGTGACTGACGAGTTACGGACTTGTTACGCATGAGTTACCGACTTGTGACGAACGAGTTACAGATGTGTTATGGATTTGTTACGGATGCGCTAAGCACTTGCTACGGACAAGTTAAGGACTTGTTACGGATGACTTATGAACTTGTTGCGGACAATTTCCGATTTGTTACGGATGAGTTCCGCACTTGTGACGGACGAGTTCTGGATTTGTTACGGATGAGTAATGGACTTGCTACGGACAAGTCACAGAGTTAGTACGGACGAGTTATGGACTTGTTACGGATGGGATCCGGATTTGTTGCGGGCGAGTTGCCGATTTGTTGTGGACGAATCAGCGACTTATTATGGACAAGTCACGGACGTGTTGCGGACGAGTTACGGACTTGTGACAGATGAGTGACGGACTTGTGTACGGATGAAGTGGACTTGTTACGGACATGTTACGAACAGATTATGGACTTGCTACGGAGGAGTTACGGACTTGCTACGGATGAGGTACGGACTAGTTACGGTTCAGTTACGGCCTTGTTGCGGATTGTTCCGTAACTCGTGCGTAACAACTTCGTACCTCGTCTGCAAAGAGTCCGTACCTCTTCCGTGACAAGTGTGCAAGTCGTCCGTAATAAGTCGGTCACTGGTGGTGAGCAAGTCCGTAACTCGTCTGGAACTGGTCCATAACAAGTCCGTAACAAGTCCGTAACAAGTCCGTAACAACTCCGTACGTCGTCTGCAACTCTTCCGTAACGATTGCGTTGCTCATCCGTAACATATCCGTAACAAGTGGGTACCACTGTTGCATAACAAGTCTGCAAGTCGTCCATAACAAGTTGGGAATAATCCGTAACTCGATTGTGACTCGTCGGTAACTGTCCGGAAGAAGTCCGTAACAAATCCGTAATAAGTCGGTCACTGGTGCATAACAATTCCCTAAGGCGTCTGTAACAGATCCTTGTCTGGTCCAGATGTCTGTGCTCGAACGTCACGCTGTAATGTCACGTAGCACCACTCTTCGGCTTGCACTCCATGCTGTCAGTCCGTACCATCCAGTGAGAGTGATAGCGGCAGCGGGAGAGAGGGTGACAGCAGGGGCAGTAACAGTGGCAGTACCAGCAATGACAGTCAGTGACAGTAACAGCGCAACAAAATGGACACTATGAACGCCCCAATACGAACACGACGGGGACACCTCAATGAGGATCTATCACTAATGAGGCAGAGCATACGTTATGACGACTGTGTAGGGTTTGTCTTGCTTGCTGGGATGTGAGTTTTCGTACACGATGAGGCCTCGCATGAAAACTTCGTTGATGCGTGCCGGGCTGCCTGACATCACCAGCAGCCCAGAAAACTGCAGAAAATAAATACAGACCGATGCCCCAGCTCCCTTTCGGTGACTCTAATTCAAACCACAGCAGCTCCGAGCAGATCATGGTCTGGATCCTCTAATTCTTCGTCGGGCACACCGCATACGAGGTAAAGTCACTCGCCATTAAATGCAGCAACCACTGTCGGGTATGCACATGCCACCGTTGATGAAGCACTCACTCAGTGCTGTGGGTTGTGCACCGAGTGATTTCTTACCACCGACCCGTCAGCTGCGATTGAGGCAAGTGTACTTCAAGGACACCCTACACCAAGATGGAACTTGCCTCTTGGCAGATGGGGGATATCACGGGGGAGGCGACTCCTCGGGTTTGGACGCCAACTACCCCCCCCCCCCCACTAAACGTTGGCCAGAGGCCCCCTGGGGGGGGGGGGGGAGCTTGGAGGGGGGGGTTCTGGGAGGGGCTTTGGGGGGAGGGGGGGTTCCGGGAGTGTCGGTGGGGGGGGGGGGGTCCAGGTGGGGCGATGTGGGTGGGGGGGGGGGGGCTGGCACAAGGCCCCCAAGGCCAAGTGTTGGTCAATCACAGGCTCCTCTTACCTCCCCTTGCCCTCCCTCTAAGCATGCCATCACCCAAAACCTAACCCTAACCTTTGGAGCCAGCTGGTTCGGCCGTGCCAGCCATGTTGATTCGGCTGAGCAAGATCCTCCAAATTTCATTCATAGCTGCTTTTGCCACATCATGGCTCTCCAGTTCGAGCCCCACCACTAACTCTAGCCTTCGGTTAGAGCTAGAGCTAGGGCTAGGGTTAGGGTCACCGAGCTGGTGGAACCAGTCTTGGTTTTATAACCCCTTTTAGTGTCTAGGGTGGACCTACCAGGTTTAGCAGCAAGCAGCAAGCAGCAAGGAGCAAGCAGCAAGCAGCACGCGCGAAATGGGTAAAAATCAGAACTCCGTCATGGTGCTTCAGATTCGGGTGAAATTTTGGTGGATGATACCTATGGGTGTGAAGTACAATCACACAAAGTTTGAGTGAGAAACTCAACGGTGGCGGCCGGGAACGGGATTCGCAAGTGGCGGACCTCAGTTTCAAAAACTGCAGTTTAGGGCCAAAAATAGCCATTTTTGGGCCAAAAAAAGCCCTGGAACACATTCAAAACGGCCAAACGAAGGGAAACGGTGGGTACACTCCACGTGCGGCTTGACTTCCCCGTGTCAACGAGCTCTTTGCGGCCCTCTAACTCCATGATATGTCCCGGAAACGGCCCAAAAAGGCCCCCGGAAGCTCCAAATGCCGACAGCCACAAACCAAGAATAGGCCATATCTTTGGCTACATGGCTCAAAATGCGATCCCAAGGGCACCTACTCCACCCGCAACCCCCCACTTTTTGTGGTTTCCACCCCTCAGAATTGCCCAAACGGACGCCTACACCCCAATACCAAGATGCGGCAAGCTGCAAGCTCAAGCCCAAACAGGTGGGTGCCCAAATGGGTCAACAGGGTCCAGTAGGGGCAAAAAGATGACTTTTCTCAAAAATGATCCTAGACCATGTGCGACGCTAAAACAAGTGTTTTTGGGCTGTTTTGAGCTTGTGGTGGCCCATTTTGGTCCTCCGAAAATCCCAAAATGCCTTGAAAATGGGCTGTTTTGGGACCAAAAATGGGTCAAAAATGGGTCAAAAATGGGTCAAAAACGCATTTTTCCAAACCTCATCCTAGACCATTTGGGGTGCACAAACGGGTGAAATGAGCCCATTTTGAGCCCATTTTGGGGCATTTTGGCCCCTCAAAAGTCCAAAAAAGCCTTGAAAGTGGGCCTCGTGGTGATGGGGTTCACTTGCAAGCTGATTTCACTTTGTCGAGAGTCATCAATGTGTGAATCATTCTTGATGTCCCTCACCAGTCATAGCTGATGTTCCCTCCCCCACCAGCTCGGTCTCAATATTCAGTCTTCATTAGGGATAGGGTCGGGGTCACCGAGCTGGTGGAACCAGTCTTGGGTTTATAACCCTCTTTAGTGTCTAGGGTGGACCTAACAGGTTTAGCAAGCAGCAAGCAGCAAGCAAGCAAGCAGCAAGCACGCGCGAAATGGGCAAAAATCACAGCTCCGTCGTGGTGCTTCGGATTCGACCAAAATTTTCGTGGATGCTACCTATGGGTGTGAGGGACAACCACACAAAGTATGAGCCAAAAACTCAACGGTGGCGGCCGGGAACGGGCGTCGCAAGTACCGGACCTCCATTTCAAAATCTGCAATTTAGGGCCAAAATCAGCCTTTTTTTGCCCAAAACCGCCCTAGAACCTGGTGAAAACGGCCAAAAGAAGGGAAATAGTGGCTACTCTACACATGCAGCTAGACTTTCCCGTGCTGAAGGGCCCTCTAGGGCCCTCTAAATTCACAATATGTTCCGAGAAACGCCCCCAAAAGGCCCCCAAAATTCCCAGAATTTGTGCACATTGGCCGCCGACAGCCCCAAACCAAAAACAGACCATATCTTGGGCTACGTGGCTCAAAACGCAATTTCAAGCGCACCTTATCCACCCGCAACCACCCACTTTTGGTGGTTTCCACCCCTCAAAATTGCCCAAACCGACGCCTAGACCCCCGCACCTAGGCCCAGTGGGTTGCGGCAAGCTGCAAGAGGTAGCCCAAAGAGGTGGGTGCCAAAATGGGTCAACAAGGTCCACCGGGTGCAAAAAAATGACTTTTTTCAAAAATGATCTTGGACCACATGGAATGCCAAAACAAGTGTTTTTGGTGCGTTTTGAGCTCGTGGTGGCACAAACAAGTGAAATGAGCCATTTTCGAGCCTATGGCAAGCCATTTTGGCCACTCCAAAGTCACAAAATGCCTTGGAAATGGGCTGTTTTGGGACCAAAAATCAGTCATAAATGGATCAAAAATGTGTTTTTCGAAAGATACTTTTGGATTATTTGGGTTGCACAAACAAGTGGAATGAGCCCATTTTGAGCCCATGTTGAGCAATTTTGGCCCCTCTCAAGGCCGAAAGGGCCTTCAAAAATCGGCCAATTAGGGACGACAAATGGCTCAAAAACGGGTCAAAACCATGGTTTTCCAAAAATGATCCTAGTCTAGTTGTGTTGCACAAACAGATGAATACAGCTCATTTTGAGCCCCTTTTGAGCCGCTCTCATCCACTTTCCAGTGCGTACCTCATTTGTTGTTGAAGTCTCCTAGGCGATGTTCCTTCCCCCACCAGCTCGGTCCCAATATTCAATCCTGGTTAGGGGTAGGGGTAGGGTTAGGACTGGGCTGAGGGTTGGAGTGGGTGTTAGGGTCAGGGTGGGGTTTCAAGATAGTGTTGGGGTGCAAAATGGACAAAATTTTCCTTCAGGCCCCTTTTGTGCGCATGGCGCGTCGGGCGCCTTCGGTGCCCATACTCCTGAAGGCAGCACCTTTGGCAACTAATTGTTGGCCGGAGGCCCCCAAGGGGGGGGGGGGGGTTGGCGCCTTAGGACCAGCGGAGTCCCCCCTGTGTGACATTCCATCTGGTTGTTGCTCCTTTACGGGGCCCTGGACGGTCACCCGTTCTTCCCTTCGCATGTTGCGTCGGGTTGCTACTTTCTGTCGGCCGCTGTGGCCGGTGCTCTTGCTGGTGTCGTTTCCGCGTTCGCGGAGCCCAGTAGTTGGCGTGTTGGGACTGTGCTGGATGCGGCATGGTGTGCCGTTTGCGTGTCAGCGGCGCCCAATAGTTGGCGTATTGAGGATGTGCTGGTTGTTGCCGGGGTCGTTTGACTGTTTTTGCTGTCCACACACCTCTGTCCACAGGCCGTCCATCGCCTGCCTCGCTGTGTTTCTGTGCGGCCCAGGTGCCTTCCACCACGCGCTGTCCGGGCCGTCCACCATATGCCCCTTTCCCCCTCACGGCTGGTCTGCCCCTGATGGGCTCCCACTCCTGTTGCGCAAACAGCCCATCTGGGCTGTGGGAGACACCCCCCACCCTGCGGGGATACACCTGCGGTACTAACGTGCCAGTTTGCCAAGAGTGCAAGCGCTAGGTAGCTTTGGGTACCTCAAAGCCATCATCCACTTTGTAATACACCCTGCCACCGCGTTGGGGGATACACCTGCACACTGCAGCTGCCCCAGGTACCACGTGCTAGGAACGATTCTTTTACAACACAGAAACACGAAACCCCACAGCAATTCGATAGCCACATGGAGCCATTTGGACTTGTGCTTGTCTGGAAAAATTGGTACCAAGGACGGTCAAGAAATTGATATATTGCCATCGTCCATATTGTGGTACAATTCCTCAAAACACCAACCCATAGATTGCCCCTGCACTAACGCCTGCACCCCTCCAGAATCCGTGTGATCCCACTTCCCCAAGCCTGATTCACGGTCCACTGCACTGAGCATCCTAGGGATCACTAAAGTCCTCTCTCCCAGCTGGGACCCTGGGCAACCTGTGGATGACGGGACCTGGCACTGGGTCCTGACACCATGACGCCATAACACCGTGGTATTCTGCGTTCTGGTTAATGCGTCTGCTTCATATCTGCTCTTTTTCGCTCACTGCGACCACTCCCCCAAGATATGTTGCACTCCGCAGACATTAAGGCGCCGCTGTGCATGCACCTGCAACGCAGTGCTATCACAGACCAATACACTGGCGCATCTTCCCAGTGCCGCTGCTTGCCTGCACCGTCCCCCTACAAACTTGATGTATGCCATCCCATGCCATACGTATGCCATTGGAGGTGGGAGTGAAGTACAAAGCACAACGTAAGGGACGAAACGCATGACGCACACACGTGGGTCAAAATATTAATAGGAACGCCCGGCAGGATATGAAAAGTAGTAAGTTGCACAGTACTCAGAGTCAACGTCAAATGGTGCTGCGGTGGTAAATCCACATCAGAAACGGAGATGTTCGTCAACGTCAAGTTCTCCTCCGCCGACTTTGAATAGTGAGCAGGCACCCGGAGAATTGGATTGTCGTTGGCAGCTGCAGACACATAAAAACAGGGGACTGACTGCAAAAGCATTTTGAGCTGATTTTCCCATGACACATCGTGTGGACAAAAAAATTGCTGGTGGTGATTGTGATGTTACTACTGATGAGTTCGTGCTAGAGCTGGTGGTGATGACGGTGTGCGCGTTGGATGTTGGGGATGGTTTTGGTGGGTGGCTGGTGCTAATGCTGATGCGGCTGTTCACGTCGGTGATGATGTTGGTGCTGCTGCTAGCATTGGTGTTAGTGCTGGTCTCGTGTTGATGATGATGTTGGTGCTGGTGTCGCAGTTGGTGCTGGCGTTGGTGCCGTGGGGGTGGGACTGATGTTGCTGCCGATGCTGTTTCGCAAACTCAGATGCGCAAATGCACACGCCCTTGTGGATCCTTCCGTGGCCCGCCGCCTCCGCTTGGACTGCACGACGACCAACACCTGTCACTTCAATGCTCAGCTTTTCCTCGACTTTGAAGCCCTTCTCCTGAAACTTGATGGACAGCGTCGTGCAGCAGCCATGATAATTGGGCTCTGGCGTGTAGATCAGACCTGTTGGAAGGTTCAACTTCAGAGGGGCTGCGCGATGTTCCAGCCGAGGGGTCAGCGAACAGCTACGCCCACCGCACAATACCCAGCCGCCAGCCGCTGGCGACGACCGCGGCTGGCACAGGTCTGGCAGCGGTGTTACCAGCACAAAGGAGCACACACCTCTCAGAGCGAGATTCATGCCACTCAGATTGCCACGGAACAACCCAAACGTATACTTGCCGTCAGAGTCCTTGGGCTGTTGGCTGATAGTGCAGAGGTTGGGTTGACTCTGGAGAGGGCATTGCTCAGGTACTAGGCCCCATGAAAAGGTCCCATGGTCGACTGAGATGGTTACCTGCAACACATACATTAGGGAACACATATGAGTGCCCACACAAGACGCAAAAAGGAGTGCCACTCGTTGAGGAGGGGAGGACAGGATTACCCCTCTTTTGCGAAATTGCGGTGTGGTAGGGGGCATTCGACGAGCCAATGGCGCCGGCAGCCAGTCGTATGATGGCCTAGTCAATGGGACAGACGGCCAGTCGCATGTTGGATCCAATCAGCTTCCATCCTTGGGTCAAAATTCGCCAGAGAAGATCAAGGCTGAAGCGAGTGTTCTCATGCTGGCCCCTCCCAAAGGTTTGGCTCGTTCTGCAATCACCTCCATTCCAGAGCCAAGGCCGATGTACCTTATGACACCAACACGATGGTGACTTTGTGGTTAGAGTCTCCTCCTCGCTACTTGCCGTCGGTGGATAGACACCAGTCAATGTAGTGAAAGATAGTCGCAAAATTGCCCTGGTGCCCTCCCATATCCCGTACTCCTGCCGCTCTCCTACAAACTGGAATCAAGTTCCTGGGAAAGCGGAGCTTGCAATCCCAATATGAGAAGATGCACAGTCGCAGGTGGCCCATCAGCGCACACAACAACCGATACAACACTACCTGGGTCCTCATCTGCGGGAAAATGCATCCGCACCCCGGGCAGCGCAGGTTCTACCAACTAAGCAACCCCACACGCGCCCTACGTGGCCCCCCGGTCCCATTACAGGACATAGAGGCATACACCAAGCCACCGGCACACAAGAAATGACACAAATGTGAGAAGATGCACTGGTGAGCCACTCCCCTCACAAAAATGCACAACGTAAAAAACCCGCACTCCGCAGGTAACTCCTCCGGCGCGTCACAGGAGCAGCACCATCTAAACGCACTTGGTGGCAGCCATACGAGGCTCTCCTAGGCTTTCAGGGGTACCCGAACCATCCAGTACACAGGCCAACCAACAACGTCTCGCACACTTCCACCAGTTGTTTCCGGGCTAAGATATACCGCTCTAGCGCGCCAAAAGTTGCTGCACATCCAGGAGATATACAATTTCAATGCCGAAGCCGAGTTGACGAATTGCACCATTGTGGAGACCAGCCACGTATATCGCCCCCACTGCGCTGCGTTGTGCCCACCGACCCAACCATTTACCTCACCGCCAATGCACTGTATTGTGCCCACTAGACCAGCCCGCCGCCTGCAATGTTTTGCCCCATCCCGAAGTCGTTCTGTCAAAAAAAAAAAAAAAAGCGTCGGAGCATGGCACAGTGAAAACTGAAACAAATGATCATTGTTGGTCTGACGGCAAATCGTTTCCAGCTGCAGTGGACAACAGTTGGGAAGCTTTGCATGAAATCCACACAGCAAACGGAGCCGCGTTTGCTCTCTAGATCAGTTGAAAACACCCGCTCTATCCTGCCGCCCTGCTCAGTCACCCATGCTCGGCATTGACACGGGCATATGAAGTGCACAAACATGAGCTCGGACACACCCGGGGACAGAAAGGGTCACAGCCCGTGGTAGCATCGGGGTCTGTAATCACAACTGGTAACTGCAACGTCGTGTCCTCCCGGACCTTGTACGGGAACCCGGAAGGCAGTTGCAGAGAAGGCTTGTCGTTCACATCTGGAAACAATCATGACATGGAAACACAAGTACGGGCTCCAAGGGTCCTCCACAAAGCGACTTGCAGAGCGTTGTTGTACCATAGCTGCGGATTAATGGAAGCCACGTTCTTCAGAACCAAAAATTCAATGCGTAGGTAAATGCCGATTGGCACAAGTCTTTTCCAGCACCTCGAACCGAATTCGGTCGCCAAAAGTGGGTCAATAATGTTTCGTGAAGGCACCTTCTGCGGTTGTCCGCGGGCCATCAGTTTCTACCATATTCACTGCGGATGGGTGTCGACAGTCGCTCCTCCACTTGGAGGGACGCGGACTGTAGGGCAAATCATGCCTTGCGCAAGTAGAAGTGAGGCCACGCATGTCGCATAGCATACTTGACACAAGGATATCGAGCTCTGCACTGGGGGGCTTGGGATCTCCGGCGCCGGCGTTGTTTCGGTCATCCACCTGGACAATGAGCTTGTCAGCGCCCGTGAAATCGGTATCCCCTTGATAACTAAGTATGGCAGAGGGAAGCACAGCACGGCACGGCACGGCACCACAGATCGCAAAGGCATATATGAGGACCCGGCGCAAGCAACCCCGTCCACAGCAGAAGACGAGAAATGAAATCAGCAAGAGTCGAAGTGTGTTGTGTTGAGTCATATAACATTGCGGTGTGCGGCGCTCTACTGAGGAGTGTGTACTAAGTACATGTGTACTTGCATAGCACGAAGCGCAGTGGATTTTTGATCCAGACATACGTATCTGAAGGTGATCGACGCGATCTGGCGACATTTGGAGGTAGTAACGTCGGGATGCCGCCTCTCCCCTACCCATGACCCCAAAGATTGCTGTCTTGTGTTGTGTTGTGTTGTGTTGTGTTGTGTTGTCTTGTGTTGTGTTGTGTTGTGTTGTGTTGTGTTGTGTTGTGTTGTGTTGTGTTGTGTTGTGTTGTGTTGTGTTGTGTTGTGTTGTGTTGTGTTGTGTTGTGTTGTGTTGTGTTGTGTTGTGTTGTGTTGTGTTGTGTTGTGTTGTGTTGTGTTGTGTTGTGTTGTGTTGTGTTGTGCTGTGCTGTGCTGTGCTGTGCTGTGTTGTGTTGTGTTGTGTTGTGTTGTGTTGTGTTGTGTTGTGTTGTGTTGTGTTGTGTTGTGTTGTGTTGTGTTGTGTTGTGTTGTGCCGAAGGCGCTGTTACCAAAGGGCAAAAGGCCGGGATGTCTACCCACGGGTAAAGGTAAACGGGCTGGGCTGTGTGTGTTGTGTGCGCGCCGTGCGTAAGTGTGTTGGCCTCGGCAGGGGAAGGGGGAGTCGGGGAGACCTGGTGAGTTCGCCTCCGGCGACCGCGCTTATTCCAGGAGCTCCCGCTGCACCCCTTCCCTTTCTGCTTGCTGGTGCAAGCGCAGCTCCTGCAATGCCCACGCCATCGTGCTGCCCGGGCCCAGGCGGGCCTTCAGCAGTGTGGCACGCGCCTTGGCGTGGGCGTACCAGATCCGTATGGACTCCTCCACGACGTGGCGGAGGAACTCCGTGCCCAGCGAGTGGGGCCCCGTACACTCCAGGTGGGCCAGCTGCATGGAGGGGGTCCGCAGGGCTGCCGCCCACTGCTCCAGCACAGTCGGTTCCCACAGCTGGTGACGCACTGGGGCCGCCCGTGGCCCCACCTTCTGGTCAAGCCACGCTGCGAGGCGCCGGCGGGCTGGCCCCCACTCGTGCGATTGAGCCGAGCAGGCCCACAGGTGGGGCGCCGTCTCGGGCTGTGTCCCGCACAGGAGGCACGTTGTATCCAGCACCGTGCCCCGGTGGGAGGAGCGGTGGGCCAGGACGGTCATGGTCGGGACGTTGTCCATGCGATGCGCCGTGATGTGGCGCTGCTGGTCGTGGTCGAACCAGTCCAGGGGGAGGCCCCCCCCTGGCATGAAATTTACCCCCCAGCGGGCCTCGTAGATGGCTTGTGCCGGTATGGAGGCCCGGTCCCGCAACCAGTCACTCAGCGCCGTCGGGGAGAGCTGGCACTGGTCGCGGAAGGGCACTGGGGGGATAAATGAGTAGGGGCGCCTGAGGAGCCACGTGAGGTCTACCTCCGGCGGCTCTCGCGTCGCTGCGTCCACACGGACGTTGAGGTCCGTGATCCAGTGCGACGGTGTGGTCACCACATTGATGGCAGACCTCGGGGAGAGGCGCTGCCCCCCCAGGACAGTGGCGTAGAGGTGGTGGATGCCATCTCCGCACTGCCCTCCTTCCTGGTACGTGCGGAGGGCCCCCACTGCTGCCTCCGAGTCCGGCACCAGCCAGTAAACCCCCTGCTGTGTCGCCAGCCGGCGGGCATACGAGAGGAGGGCCATCGCCTCCCCCTCCTGGGAGGTGCCCACTCCTGAGGCCACCTGGGCCTGGTACTCCCCAGGCCCGCTCTGGACGACCCCGGCCATGGCCATACCCGCCTGCGTGGCCCCTGCATCCACCGCCACGACACTGCCTCGGAGGGTCGCCAGCGCAGGCAGGTCATGGAACCAGACGCCCGGGCGAGTCTCAGGGGCCAGCACTCGCGGGGGGTCGGTTGCCCGGCCGTGGGGCGCCAGGAGGGCCATGTCCCCATGGTGCTCCCTGAGGTGGGTGCGCAGGGCCTGGTGTAGCTCCGCTGGCACTGTCCCCACCGTATCGAGGGAGTAATAGAGGGGTCCCTTGTGCGGGTGCCCCGGGCATTTGTGCGCCATGCACTCCGCTGGATATTGGAAACGCGCCACTGCCGCCGGGGCTATGGCGATCCACGGAAACGGCGGCAGCGTCGAGGTGATCGTCACGAGAGGGGCCTGCGATGCGCTGGCCCAGTTCCAGTAGGCGGCAGTCGGGGGGGCTGTCGTCCACACGACGGTGGGCGCCCTGACCCCAGTGCGCTGGAGCTGGGCCAGGGACTCCTGCCGGTGGTCGCCCCACAGCCGGGCGTGTAGCGGCGCATCCACCTGCACTTGGATATCCAGGAGGGCCACCAGGAGGCGGTGGAGCCTGGTGTCGCTGGGCAGGGTGCCCGGGGGCTGCTGGCACACCCGGGGTTCTGACGCCCAGCCCGCGGTCTCCATGGTGTCCTGCAGGGCCGCGGTCATCCGGAGGGGCTGTCCCCTATGGTATATCGTCTCCATTCGGGTGGTTTTGGCCGCCCGGCCCCCCACGATGACTTCCGCCTGATAGGTGGGCACGGCCCTCGGGATCCAGTCCTTGGGCGCCGCCTGCCATCGCGGCGTGGGTTCCCTCAGGAGCGGGACCAGTACCGCAGCGTGGCGGGTTAGCCACGCCCGTAGCCCCGGGATCCCCTTGCGGGCTGGCGCTCGCCTCTTCAGGGCTCGCTCCGGCAGCACCTGGTGATCCTCTGTGTAGAGGTCGCCGAGGTGATGGTAGCCCAGGGCCTGTACCGTTTCGTACACCGTCGGGGGGACGACCACCTGCGCGACGGCGCCATACAGAGTCGCGAACACCTCCACCCGGGGGGCAGGGGCTGCCGCCGCCGCCGATCGCGGCCCACCGGGACCTCGGACCAGGATGGGGGTGGTCCCCGAGCACTGGCCCGGCATCCACATAGGCATGGCCACCTCATCCACGACCCGCTGCAGCGTGGCTATGAGGTGGGGGCACTTGGGGTGATACGTGTACTGCCCCGGGGTAAGCACCGCCGGGCAGCCCCCTCTGAGCGCCTGGTGTGTTTGCAGGTAGTAGGCCTGGGAGTCCCGGAACTCCTGCTTGGCCCAGGCCCCCTGCCGAACCCACTCTCGAACCACCGCCGCCTGCCACGAGTGCTCTGACCGGGTGAGACCCTGGCACCCATGCTCCCAGGGTCCCCAGAGCGCGTCGGTATGAGCGTGGCGGGAGATGCCCGTCACGTGCTTGTATGCTCGCACCATGAGAGCATCGTTTGCCGCGTGTACCTTGGCCGTTGGGCGGTACACGCTGGCCAGGGGGAGCAGCTTGCTCGGGAGCTTGGCCATGAGCACCATCATGGCCGCGTCCGGGGAGAGCCGCTGGGGGCGGAGCTGCGTCCAGAGCTCCGCCCTGACCTCCGGCAGGTTGCGGGGGGCCGTAGGCGCCCCCTGGAGGTAAATGTCGGTTCCCATATATCGGAGGACCCTGGAGGGCTGTATCTCCGGGGCCCCTGCCTGTGCCTCCCGCCGCTGGTCCGGGGTGTTGTGTGGTGTTGTGTTGTGTTGTGTTGTGTTGTGTTGTGTTGTGTTGTGTTGTGTTGTGTTGTGTTGTGTTGTGTTGTGTTGTGTTGTGTTGTGTTGTGTTGTGTTGTGTTGTGTTGTGTTGTGTTGTGTTGTGCTGTGCTGTGCTGTGCTGTGCTGTGCTGTGTTGTGTTGTGTTGTGTTGTGTTGTGTTGTGTTGTGTTGTGTTGTGTTGTGTTGTCTTGTGTTGTGTTGTGTTGTGTTGTGTTGTGTTGTGTTGTGTTGTGTTGTGTTGTGTTGTGTTGTGTTGTGTTGTGTTGTGTTGTGTTGTGTTGTGTTGTGTTGTGTTGTGCTGTGCTGTGCTTTGCAGTGCTGTGCTGTGCTGTGCTGTGCTGTGCTGTGCTGTGCTGTGCTGTGATGTGTTTTGTCTCGTGTTGTGTCGTGTGTCGTGTGTTGGTGTTGGTGTTGGTGTTGGTGTTGGTGTTGATGTTGGTGTTGGTGCACTGCGGTGTGAAATGTGTTTTTGGTCGGGACCCCCCCAAGAACCCCCCCAAAAGAAAACTGAAAACCCACTTTGGGGGGTCGGGAGAGGTGGAAAAAAAGAACCCCCACGTTTTTGGGGTTGAGGACCACGAATCATTGTGTCCGTGGGGGGGGGGGGGGGTCACGGAGGGGGGTCCCAGAAATGACCCCTTATTCGTTGACCTTGGGAAGCGGCAAAACCCGAATCCCTACAGGCATCCAGTAGCCAAATTGGATGACAAACACGCCAAGGGGGTCTACAACATGCCGCGCCTGCGACCCCGGCTCCCACTGCAAGCCATGTCTAGGAACTCAGGCCCAGCAGGGAGTTTGCGGCCAAAAACTTGGGAACCCCCTTCACAGGTGCCAAGCAACCCCCCACACCCCCCGCCACAAAAAAAGGAAAGACAGTGGCTCATCCAAACCAATACACTCCCAAAACGCCCTCGGTGTTTCGTCACGCCGGGTTGATCGTGTGCGTGGGGGGGCGGGGGGGGGGGGTGAGGGGAGGGGGGCCTTGTGGGTGTGCCCGTATGCCACCACCATTTCTAAGTGAAGGTCGGACAATGGGTGTCCCCGACACGGGCAGGAGAGAACATAGCTACCCCTGCCACACCTCAACAAGAGCGTGCATTGTGGCTGCATTGCGGTCCCTACAGCGGGACGGCAAAGACATGACGTCCATGTGCGGCCGCTGCAGACAACATTTTCCGGCACCAAGGGCAATGCTAGGCCCAAGCCCGGGGACCTTTGGTAACTACGTGTAACCGAGGGAGGGGGGCGGGCAGGCCTATGTTTGAAGGGGGGGATTTTGTGTGGGGGGGGCGGGGGGTGGGGTGACCATGAAGGCTGCGTGAATATGCCGACTGTGTGTGAGTAGGACCGGGGCTGTTTGGGGGGGGGGGGTCTGGGACCCAGAACCCTGCGTACCAAGAATAGCCCGAAGAACTTTGTTCTTCGGTAAAAAAAAATTTATGAAAAAAAATAAACAAAATAAATCTCATTTGATCCCGCTCTCAACATTTTGGTGGGGGGGCACCCATATCAACAAGTATTGCCAGGCCTTGGGGGGGGGGGGGGCGGTGGTGTCGCGGATCCGGACCGAGGACCCCCGCCGCCCCCCGAGCGCAGGAACCACGGGACATACCGCAGAGTGGCCAGGGCAGCTTTGCAGTGATCTCGGGCGCAGTAGAACTGGACCCTGGGCCGAGAGGGCCCCGTCACGAATCTCAGTCCTGAGGTCTGTGACGATGCACAAGGCCGCGAGGGTCGGGGGCGCAGAAGCTGGTGACCGACCCACACCGACCCACGCCACGACCCGCTGCCACCGCCGGCACAAGCCACAGCCTCAGCCCCGGCCCAGGCCCAGCGCCGCTGCCCTTTGCCGGGCCTCCCCCTCCCCACGCCCACGCCGGGCAACGGGCCCCCAAGTGCAGCTGCGATGTCCCGGGGAGGGGGTAATGCGGGAGGGGCCCCATGTTCATGGGCCTGGCGGCAGGCGTTCTGTGAAGGTGCGTGATGCAGCAGGAGCGCCGCCCCCGTACATCTGCCTGCGCCCCGCACCCCCAAAATCGTCACCATCAGCCCGGGAGAGAATCCTGCGGCGCAGGGCATCGAGTGGGAATGAGTTCCAGCAGATCGACGACACGCCCGGTGTTGGGGCTGTCGATCGTGACAGGGCCCCAGGTTTGGAGGGCTGTTCTATCACGGACCCCAATGCGTTGGAGTTACTCCATCACTACGTTGCTACGCACTCCACGACGCAGTAAGGCCCTACGTTACTACATTACTACGCCAAGTGCGTAGTAACGTAGCAATTTACTACGCACTTACTGCGCACTTACTACGTACGTACTACACACTTATTACGCACTTACTGCGTTCTATTGTGCAGCAAAATGCGTGGTAAGTGCGTGGTAAGTGCGTGGTAAGTGCGTGGTAAATTACTGTGTTACGACGTTACTACGCACTCCAGTGCGTAGTAATTTACTACGCACTGGAGTGCGCAGTAACGTAGCAACTCCAACGCGTTGGAGTGCGCAGTAAAACGGCTCCACAGGTTTTTGACGGCGTCGTGCAGCGCCAATTGGTTTCCACTGTGGGAGCATTCCATGGGGGCTGGTCTTGGGGGTAATCACCCCCGGGTGGGGGGCATGGGAGGGGCAGGCATTCCCGCGGAGAAAGGGAGACCGTGTGTTAGATCTCAAAGCAAAAAAGTAAAAAACGGCAGCACGCATCCCTTGAAGAGGCGCCAGGCAACGGCAATGCAGGGACGAAGAGAGGGGGCGGGGGCCTCTGTACAGCCGTCAGTTCACCGCCCGGCACGTCCTTGACTTCGACCCAGTCACCCACCCACCGCTCCCAAGGCTGCGGGGCATATGGCTGCTGCTCTCGGAGCGCCTGCTGGAGGTGGTCCAGGGAGGTCGGCGTGGTGAGCGACCTGCTGTCCTGCGCAGCTGCCAGGCAGGCAAGGGCAGAGCCTGGCGTCGTATTGCCCTGCTGAGTGGTGGGGGCCAGTTGGCGTGCACGGACGGCGGTTGATGGGGTTCTTTGGCCATGAAAGGTGAAGAACATAACGGATGCCTTGCTACACTCTGATGTTGCAAAACGCCAATCAAGATAGCCATAGCCCCCGCCCCCCCAGCCCCCCCGACGAGTGACGAGTGACGCAAAAATATTGTGGCCGAAACCTGATTGTAACTGATTGAAAAACGCAGCAGCAAAACTGCAGGACCACTGGCTGGCTGGCGCTCAGTTGTGCGAAGCGATGTGCAGCAGATTGCCACACAACGCGTTTTTAATCACTGTCGCTGCGGTTGTTGCTGCTGGACACTGAGCTCAATGATGCGGCCGAACTGCCAGCACACAGACAGTGAGAGCAACAGTGACAGAGACAATGACAGTGAAATCTCTGTCACTGTTTCTCTCACTGTCTGTGTCTATGTAACGTCTCTGTCACTGTGTCGCTGGCACTGTCGCTGCAAAAGCCAACTGTCACTCCCCTGGTGTCACCGAGTGATACGAAGCCAGAAACCCCCGCCACCCTCACCAGAAATGTGACCCCATTCTTATGGCTGACTCTGATTCCAATCCCTGATTCAACTTGCAGCGGGGCTGACATCGAGGAGGCAAGGAACGCGTTGGGGAGGGCAATAGGGGCACACACAACTGCTGAACCTTTTGGATCCCCCCTAAGGGCAGCAGTACCTCGTACAGGATAAAAAAAAAAAAAAGCTATTCCATGCTCCACCTCGAGAGTAATCAGCAGCGTGACATTGCCGT